>JAWPHD010013014.1:0-71582 GCA_037043455.1 Cyrtodaria siliqua
ACAATTGAAAACAAAGCAAAAAAGCTCGTTAAAGAGTTGCACAAAAAAGGATCAAACACAAATGATATGAAATTATATCTTATTTCATCCGGTGGGTCATCTGGAGTTCAGGATAATCCAAAACTTCATAAAAACCAACATGCCACTGAGGACAGAGAAAATGGCTATAGTGGTGGAAAGAAGAGTTTGAATACTCATGTAACATAGCTTCTAGTTACATCAAGGATACCACTGGACTTTTTAAATAAAGTAATCAACATTACTGTCCCACAAAATGCTCTTATGTTTTGTGTTGATGGTCAAAGCACTCCGTACCGAGGGATGAAGCACGCATATCATATCTGTAGAACAAGGCTTAATCAGCAGTAGATGTGAGCATTCCCACTGAGGAAGTGTTCAGAATGATGGACATGGTGTTGCAGCGTTTTTTTTGCGAACAAACACTATATTCAGAAGGAAGAAACAGCGATTGGATCACATCATGTGTATGAATCATGGGTATGAATTATGCATCCACATACCTTGGTACTTGGGAGAACAAACTGATGACATCTGCAGATAAGGTACCATATGCATACTTTCGCTTTGTAGATGATGCATGGAGAGGATAACCTTACAAAGTCTCACAAGTTGGCAAAAAGTATTCATCTTAGAATACAAACAGAACTCCGCTACACTGCTGATCAGCTAGAATTGCTTGACGGTCTAACTTCAGTAAAGGAAAACACGATCAAGATAGACCTCTATACGAAAACCACGGACAAGCATCTGTATCTTCATAGCCAGTCATCGCACCCAGAATCCACAAAGCAAGAATGGCCTTTGGGATTCGAGCGGATTTGTTCAGATGAAAGCAACTACTGTATGCATAGGAAGACTATTATTGAGCAAATTTAGAAAAGGGGTTATGACATTAGGTTTGTTGAAAACGAACTTGAAAAAGTAGCTGCAAAACAAAGAGCTGACTTACTTGCGTATGATGGCGAGAAAAGAGCAGATTCACATGTTCCTTTGGTAAGAAATACAAACCCTAGCAATTCTAGCTGATCAGCAGTGTAGCGGAGTTCTGTTTGTATTCTAAGATGAATACTTTTTGCCAACTTGTGAGACTTTGTAAGGTTATCCTCTCCATGCATCATCTACAAAGCGAAAGTATGCATATGGTACCTTATCTGCAGATGTCATCAGTTTGTTCTCCCAAGTACCAAGGTATGTGGATGCATAATTCATACCCATGATTCATACACATGATGTGATCCAATCGCTGTTTCTTCCTTCTGAATATAGTGTTTGTTCGCAAAAGAAACGCTGCAACACCATGTCCATCATTCTGAACACTTCCTCAGTGGGAATGCTCACATCTACTGCTGATTAAGCCTTGTTCTACAGATATGCGTGCTTCATCCCTCGGTACGGAGTGCTTTGACATCAACACAAAACATAAGAGCATTTTGTGGGACAGTAATGTTGATTACTTTATTTAAAAAGTCAGTGGTATCCTTGATGTAACTAGAAGCTATGTTACATGAGTATTCAACTCTTTTTCCACCACTATAGCCATTTTCTCTGTCCTCAGTGGCATGTTGGTTTTTATGAAGTTTTGGATTATCCTGAAACTCCAGATGACCCACCGGATGAAATAAGATATAATTTCATATCATTTGTGTTTGATCCTTTTTTGTGCATCTCTTTAACGAGCTTTTTTGCTTTGTTTTCAATTGTTTGTGTCACTATTACAAATATCTTTCTCAAGTTCAAGTTACTCTTATTACTATACTTTGATCATTTAAGATCTCATTAATTGCAACCTTTTCTTGTTGTGTAATATTCATTTTGGATCGTCTTTTTAAACCATAAATGACACCATCATTCACACATCTAATATATGAATCTATCCATTTGTATTCTATATGTTATATTTTATATATAATTATTATTATAAACTAATATTAAGTTCACCCACCCACCAACCCACTCACCAATACCCACCCACCCCCGCTCGCTCGCTCACTCGCTGGCACTCACTGGCACTCACTCGCTCATTCACTGCCACTCACTCACTCACTCACTCATAAAACCCATCCACCCAAAAACCCATCCACCCACTCACCGACTCAACCACCAACCTACCCAAACTCACTCAATCACCCACTCATTCAGTTTCTATTTATTAGGCACGGACAACAAGAAATATCATCTTGCATACATCCACGTTCAAAGTCTCAGACCAAGACTTGATATCCTACACTGACATCATGATCCAACTCTTGTCCGATGCACACACTCTGGCTACAGACAAGCAAGCAGTTGATGCCACTGTCAAGTTGTTACAGGTGAGATATAGAATTATAACTACTGTCCAATATCTACAGATTCACATGCAGTAGACACCAAGGACAAGTTGTCACAGGTGAGATATAGAATTATAACTGCTGTCCAATATCTACAGATTCACATGCCATAGATGCCAAGGACAAGTTGTCACAGGTGAGATATAGAATTATAACTGATGTCCAATATCTACAGATTCACATGCCATAGATGCCAAGGACAAGTTGTCACAGGTGAGATATAGAATTATAACTACTGTCCAATATCTACAGATTCACATGCCATAGATGCCAAGGGCAAGTTGTCACAGGTGAGATATAGAATTATAACTACTGTCCAATATCTACAGACCCACATGCCATAGACACCAAGGACAAGTTGTCACAGGTGAGATATAGAATTATAACTACTGTCCAATATCTACAGATTCACATGCCATAGATGCCAAGGACAAGTTGTCACAGGTGAGATATAGAATTATAACTACTGTCCAATATCTACAGATCAACATGATAGATGCCAAGGGCAAGTTGTCACAGGTATAACCACTGTCCAATATCTACAGATCAACATGCCACAAATTTCAAGGACAAGTTGTCACAGGTAAGATAGACATTATGTAACTGCTTTGATTGATTATTGTGAAATTTTTCACAAGATGGCTTGTGGATTTTTCATGAACGAGCAGGTGCGAGTTAGTGAAAAATAACATGCCTACCATCGAGTGAAGGGTTTCCCTATAATCAAACCTAGTAGTTAAATTATCTATTTATTACATTTTAGATCAGTTTATGTATGATTTTAAGTTAAATGTTTCAATTTATTGAACGTTATTGGCAAATGACGACAAAGACAGCAATGTGATAGTTATTTTTGTATTTAGAGATAGCAATAAATAGCAATTATGAATTTACTTTCAATGAGAAATCGCGATCTTTCACCCTTAGAAATGCACTAAAGAATTATAACAACTGTCCAAAATCTACATATAGAAATACCATAGATGCAATTGCCATGTTATCACAGGTTAGATTTAGAATTAGATTTAGAATTAACTACAGGTGAGATATGATATTCTGATATTGTCCATTATATACCAAATCTTGTACCACAGTTGACTTTTTAGCAACAGCAGTACCCACATTATGGGTAGAAACATTACAGATAGGCTCATTACAAGTAGGTTCATTACAGTTAGGCACATTACAGGTACGCACATTATATTTAGGCCTTATTACAGATATGCACATTACAAGTAGGCTCATTACAGTTAGGCTCAATACAGGTAGGCATGTTAGATTTAGGCCTTATTGCAGATATGCATATTACAGGTAGGTACATTACAGGTAGGCACATTACAGGTAGATTCATTACATGTGGGCTCATAACAGGTAGGCACATTACAGGTAGATTCATTACAGGTGGGCTCATTACAGGCAGCCCCACTACATTTTGGCCTTATTACAGATAGGCACATTACAGGCAGGCTCATTACAGGTAGACATATTATGGGTAGGAACATTGCAGATAGGCACAATACATGTAGGCTCATTTCATGTAGGCACATATTACAGTAAAGCACATTACAGGTAGAATCATTACATGTATGTACATTACAGGCAGACACACTACAGGTATGCACATTACAGATAATCCCATTACATTTAGGCCATATTACAGATAGGCATATTACAGGTAGGCTGATTAAAGTTAGGTATATTACAGATAGATAAATTACAGGAAGACACATTTCTGGTAGGCTTATTACAGGTAGGTGCAATACAGATAGGAACATTACAAGTAGACACCACATTACGGATTGGCACATTACTGGTAGACTCATTATAGGTAGACACGTTACAAGTAGATTCATTACAGGTGGGCTCATTACAGATATGTATATTACAGGTAAGCTCATTACAGGTATGTTCATTACAGGAAGGCACTTACAAGGTAGGCTCAGGTAAACATATTAAAGTTATACACATTACAGGTAGGCTTATTACTTGTAGACACATATAGGTAGGCACATTACAGGTAGGCACATTACAAGTAGAATCATTACAGGTTGTCACATTAAGATAGTTTCATTACAATCAGGCACATTATAGGTACGTTCATTATATGCATGCACATTACAGAGTAGTCACATTACAGGTAGGCACATTACAAGAAGACACATTATGGGTAGTCCCATTACAGTAAGGCTTATTACAGGTAGGCTCATTACAGATAGGCACATTGCAGGTAGTCACATTAAGGTAAGCTCATTACATATATGCTCATTACAGACACATTACAGGTAGGCACATTACAAATAGGTAAATAATAAGTAAGATTATTACAGGTACGCACACTACAGAAAGATAAACATTATAGGTACACATTATAAATGACAAATTATGAGTAGGCACAGAACAAGTAAACACATTATAGATAGGCTTCTAACAGGTAGGCACATTACAGGTAGGCACATGACATTACAGGTAGGCTCATATACATGTAGACACATTACAGGTAAACACATTACAAGAAGGTTAATTACAGGTAGGATCATTACCGGTAGTCACATTACAGGTAGACAGATTACAGGTAGACACATTTTAGATAGGCACATTACAGGCAGTCACATAACAGGCATGTTCATTACAGGTGGGTTAATTACAGGTAGGCACATTACAGGTTCACACATTATTGGTAGGCACATTTCAGGTAGGCACATTACAAGTAGATGCATTACAGGTAGGCTCATTACAGATAGGTACATAACAAGTAGACTCATTATCGGTAGACACATTACAGGAAGATACATTACATGTAGGTACATTGCAGGTAGACTAATTATAGGTAGTCCCATTAGTTAGATTCATTACAAGTGGGCTCATTACAGGTAGACACATTACAGGTAGGAACATTATGAGTAGGAATATTTCAGGTAAACACATTAAAGGTAGGCTCAAAACAGGTAGGCTCATTACATGTAGGCACATTACAGGTAGGTGCATTTCAGGCAGGCATATTAAATGTAAGCACATTACAGATAGGCTCACTGCAGATAGGCTCATTACATACAGGTGGATTACAGGTAGGCTGCTTACAGGTAGGCTCATTAAAGGCAGGCTTATTACAGGCACTGAGAGAGGTCCATGGAAGCATGTTTCCTATGACGTTTCTTTAAATTCTACACAGCAGTTTATGAGAAAAAGTTGTTCAAAGAATTTTCGGTTTTTAGTAATGGCGGCCCTATTTGTTAACGGACTGGGACAATTTGTACAAACCTAAGAGAGGATCAAGCAATGATGCTTCTTGTGAAGTTTCGTCAAATTCTACCAAGCAGTTCATGAGAATAAGTTATTTAAATATTCTTCTATTCTTAGTAATGGCGGCCATATTTGGGACGCATTTGTATAAATCTGAGAGAGGATCATGCAAGAATACTTCGTTTGAAGTTTTATCAAATTCTACTCAGCAGTTTCAGAGGAAATTATGTTTGAAGCAAAAGTTACATTACGTGGTCCCGCCTTAATTCCATTAAGCGATAGAAAAGCTAATATTAGCAGGACTTTATGACAGATATTTTGACAATAAAACAAGTTTAAAAATTTATTTTACTGAACAAAATGCGATAACTTGTTTAAAATTACCTATTAATGTTTTAATTTTACAATATGAACATGTTTCAAGCCGAAATTAAGGTTTTATTTCATACCCCAACCAACCCCGTTTTCGCTTCTTCGGGAAGGGGCTGAATGGGTTATGGAAGTTAATACTCATACCACGTAATGCGGATGGATGACGGACAACTCGCCATCCCGTAGGCCAGTAGAGCTGAAGAATATATATCGATTTTCAGGATGTTTCCGGTTTGGAGCATCCAATAATTTCATTCTAAGGAACACTCCTGTGTCACACATGCTTATTTGTCAGTGGAACAGAAATATTGGTAGAGAATAATAGTATGCAAATGTATTATACTGTAAAAATGTTGTACTATAAATAACCAATTATCTACATCCCAATTGAATAATGGAATATATCACAGACCTTATAACTATTAATATTTCTGTGAATATATTTACTTTCAGATCAAGACTGGGTTGCTGACTGTGTCTGAGGAAGATGAAACAAAACTACGGTCTGAGGCAATCAAGTCAATAGAACAGAAAAGACAAGAAGCAATAAAAGAC
Organism: Cyrtodaria siliqua; assembly: GCA_037043455.1. NCBI lineage: Eukaryota > Metazoa > Mollusca > Bivalvia > Adapedonta > Hiatellidae > Cyrtodaria > Cyrtodaria siliqua. The sequence continues at coordinate 6,519 of JAWPHD010013014.1, forward strand.
ATTCACAAAGAGGGCAAAGAGCAATCTGAACAGATTGGAATAGAGGGCCAAAAAGCACTAATGAGTGTAGACGCAAAAGGCAAAGAAAAAAGAAAACATATAGATAAAGAAGGCCAAAAAGCAGTAATAAGTGTAGAGGCAAAAGGCAAAGAAGAAAGAGAACGCGTAGATAAAGAAGGCCAAAAAGCAGTTATGTGTGTAGAGGCAAAACGCAAAGAAGAAAGAGAGCACATAATTAAAGAGGGCCAAAAAGCAGTAATGTGTGTAGAGGCAAAAAGAAAAAAAGAAAAAGAACACATAGATAAAGAGGGCCAAAAAGCAGTAATAAGTGTAGAGGCAAAAAGAAAAAAAGAAAAAGAACACATAGATAAAGAAGGCCAAAAAGCAGTAATGATTGTAGAGACAAAAGGCAAAAAAGAAAGAGAAAACATAGACAAAACGGGCCAAAAAGCTGTAAAGTGTGTAGAGGCAAAAAGCAAAGAAGAAAGAGAACACATAGATAAAGAGGGCCAAAAAGCAGTAATAAGTGTAGAGGCAAAAAGAAAAAAAGAAAAAGAACACATAGATAAAGAAGGCCAAAAAACAGTAATGATTGTAGAGACAAAAGGCAAAAAAGAAAGAGAAAACATAGACAAAACGGGCCAAAAAGCTGTAAAGTGTGTAGAGGCAAAAAGCAAAGAAGAAAGAGAACACATAGATAAAGAGGGCCAAAAAGCTGTAACAAATATTAAAGCACAAGGCAAAGATGAAATTGAAAATATAAATAAAGTGGGCCATAATGTAATTACAAATATTGAAGCGAAAAGCAAATATCAAATTGAACATATTGAAAAGGAGAGGCAGAAAATACTAAAAGATAAAGTAGAAGCAGTAAAAGACATTCAGAAAGAAGGCAGAGAACAAATTAAACAGATTAACAAAGGGAAACAACTGACGGAGGCAGAGTCTGAACAAAAATACCTAAGAGACCAGAAAGGTAAGTGTGTAATGTTCAAAATTGTTCTATATATACTGAAGGGTCAGTTTTGTCTTGCATTTTCCACTCACGCCCTCTAGCCCCGGGTTGAGCAGAACTCCATTTTCATAAAATCAACAGTACACAATTTTAACCATCCCGAAGATGGCATGCATATGGCGGTGGACATGGAGTGTAACGCTTCCCCATGTCGTACAGGGTATGGTCCCAGTATCTTATAAAATTAAATGCCCCGAAGAGCGAAATAAACATAATGGAATTTAGTTGGGAGCAGCGGTTATGAAGCCTGCGTATCAAAAAGCAGACAACATATCCTATGAGTGGTTAAACAATACCCAGAGCCTTTTATCGGCCGGAGTAGTGGAACCACCAAATCAAAAATTAAGTAAGAAAACAGAAGAAATTAAAGGCTGATATAGCTGTTTAACACAATTAACTAATTCAAGTCTGACTTTGTATGGTATATTATTAGATCACATACTGGGTAAATGACACTCACAATGGCGGATTGGTGGCCATTTTGATTTTATATGCCCATAGAAAAGTATTTCTAAGTCATGACACTGTTTGTTCGTCTGTCTCTCCTTCTGTCTGTATGACCATTAACTTTTCTTGTCCGGACTACTCCACCTAAACTTCTCAACAGATTATTTTGAAACATTATAGGAAGTTTAGTTGTGCAAATCATCACGGTTTGCTACATCTGTACAGTATTTGTGATATCTGTACAGTGTTTGCTATATATGCACTGTTTATTTTATATATATAGTGTTTGTTATATATGTACTGTGTTTGTTATTTCTGTAGTGTACAGTGTTTATTATATATATGTACAGTGTTTATTAAATATGAACTGTTTATTAGCTCTACTAGCCCAAAAGGCCAGCAGAGCTTTTGTGATGGCGAGTTATCCGTTATCCGTCGTCCGTCGTCTTCCGTTAACTTTTGCCTTTTGAACACTCTAGCACCTTCATTTATTATTTGAAGTTTAATACCAAATTTTGCCAGATTGTTAATATCAATAAAAGCTTGGCAAGTTCGAAAACCAGCCAGATCGGATTAGTTTCACTGGAGTTTCCCTTGTTTGCTGAAAAATGCCAATATATTCTGCCTTGTGAACACTCTAGCACCTGCATTGATTATTTGGTCTTTTCCAAACTTGCACATATTGTATATATTAATGAAAGTTTGGATAAGTTCGAAAACCAGCCAAATCGGATCAGTAACACCAGAGTTATGGCCTTTGTTTTTGTTGAAAAATGAGATTTTCTGCATTGTGAACACTCTAGGACCTTCATTTATTATTTGATCCTTACGAAACTTACACAGATCGTTAATATCAATGGAAGCTCGGACAAGGTCGAAAACCAGCTAAATCAGATTAGTAACAGCAGAGTTATGGCCCTTGTTATTCCAGTAAAAACAATATATTCTGCCTTGTGAACACTCTAGCACCTTCATTTATTATTTGAAGTTTAATACCAAATTTTGCCAGATTGTTAAATATCAATAAAAGCTTGGAAAGTTCGAAAACCAGCAAGATCGGATTAGTTTCACTGGAGTTATGGCTCTTGTTTGCTGAAAAATGCCAATATATTCTGCCTTGTGAACACTATAGCACCTTCATTTATTATTTGGTCTTTTCCAAACTTGAACATATTGTATATATTAATGAAAGTTTGGATAAGTTCGAAAACCAGCCAAATCGGATCAGTAACACCAGAGTTATGGCCTTTGTTTTTGTTGAAAAATGAGATTTTCTGCCTTGTGAACACTCTAGGACCTTCATTTATTATTTGATCCTTACGAAACTTACACAGATCGTTAATATCAATGGAAGCTCGGACAAGGTCGAAAACCAGCTAAATCGGATTAGTAACAGCAGAGTTATGGCCCTTGTTATTTCAGTAAAAACAATATATTCTGCCTTGTGAACACTCTAGCACCTTCATTTATTATTTGATCTTTACCAAACTTATATAGGTTGTTAATATCAATGAAAGCTTAGAAATATTCGAAAACCAGCCAGATCGGATGAGTAACACCATGGTTATTGACATTGTTTTGCTGAAAAATGCCATTTTCTGCTTTGTGCTTTGTGAACACTCTAGCACCTTCATTTATTATTTGATCTTTACCAAACTTGCACAGATTGTTAATATCAATAAAACCTCGGATAAATTCGAAAACCAGCCAGATCGAATCATTTAGACCGGAGTTATGGCCCTTGATTTTCTGAAATATGCTATAATTTGGCCTTGTTAACACGATAGGGCCTTCATTTTTCATCTGATCTTTTACAACCTTTACCAGATTATTGAGAGAAATAAAAGCTTGGACATGTTCCAAAATCAGTGAGATCGGGCTGGTAACACCGGAGTTATGGCCCTTGATGAAGTTAAAAACGCTGTATTTTGCCTCGTTAAGATGATAGGGCCTTCATTTACCATCCGATCTTAGCATACTTTACCAGATGGTTAATAATCATTGAAAGCACGAACAAGTTTGAAAACCAGCCAAATCAGATTAGTAACACTGGAGTTACGGCCCTTGATTTAGTAAAATATGCTGCATTTTGCCTCTTTAAGACGAGAGGGCCTTCGTTTGGCCGGATTTTAATGAAATTTAGCAGTGATGATCAGTACCAAATCTAGTTATGCATATCATCACCGTGTTCTGTTTGAATGATTTTGGCAGAATTATGGCCTTTTAAAGGTTTTAAAAACACAAACTTTGTCTGGACTAGATCTCCTGAACCCCTGATTCCGGATTTCAGTGAAAATTTGCACGGATAATCGGTACCAGGCCTAGTTGTGTATATCATCGCCGTGTTCCGGTCGAATGATTTTTTTCGGCGTTATAGCCCGTTAAAGGTTTTGATACATGAACTTTATCTAGACTAGTCTCTTCTAAACTCCTGGCCAGATTTCAACGAATTTTGGCGGGGATGATGGTTAACAAACCTAGTTGCGCATATCATCACCTTGTTCCAGTTGAGTGATTTTTGGCAGAGTTATGGCCCTTTAAAGGTTTGAATACACTAACTTTGTACAGGCTAGTTCTCCTGAACGCATGGCTGGAATTCAACGAAACCTGGCAGGAATGATCAGAACCAAGCCTAGTTGCGCATATTGTTGTCATGTTCCGGTTGTCAATGAATGTTTTTTTTGTTGTAGTTGTGGTTCTTCAAAGGTTTTAATACACAAAAATTGTATGGACTAGTTCTCCTGAACCTTGGCCAGATTTCAACAAAACTTGGCACGGATGATCAGTACGAAGCCTAGTTGCGCATATCATTACTGTGTTCAGGTTGAATGATTTTGGCCCCTATGGGGTTATGATTCCTTATACACAAACTTTATCCGGACTATTTTTCCTGAACCCCTGGCTCGATTTCAGTGAAACTTGGCAGGAATGATCAGTACCAAGCCTAGTTGAGCATATTCTTGTTGTGTTCCCCATCAAAGACTCCATATAGCTATTCAGGCCCTCTTTGGACTGTTATTATATATGTACAGTATTTGTTATATATGAAAAACATGTGTGTTATATATGTACAGTATTTGTTATATATGTACAGTATTTGTTATATATGAATAATGTGTTTGTTATATATGTACAGTATTTGTTATATATGTACAGTATTTGTTATATATGAACAATGTGTTTGTTATATCTGTACAGTATTTGTTATATATGAACAATTTGTTTGTTATATCTGTACAGTATTTGTTATATATGAACAATGTGTTTGTTATATATTTACAGTTCTTGTTATATATGAACAATGTGTTTGTTATATATGTACAGTTTTATTTTAAATCTGTAAAGTGCTTGTTTTATCTGTACAATGTTTGCTATGTCTGTACATTGTTTGTGATATATGTTCAGTGTTTGTTATATCTGTACAGTGTATGTTATATCTGTACAGTGTTTGCTTTGTCTGTACAGTGTTTGTGATAATTATATGTTCAGTGTTTTCTATATAGGTACAATGTTTGTGATATCTGTACAGTATTTGTGATATCTGTACGGTGTTTTTGATATCTGTAAAGTGTTTGAGTGTTTGTTTTATCTGTACAGTGTTTGTTATATTTGTAAGTTGTATGTTATATCTGTACAGTGTTTGTGATGTCTGTACAGTGTTTTTTATATCAGTAAAGTATTTGTTATATCAGTAAAGTATGTTATATCTGTAAAGTGTGTGTTATATCTGTACAGTGTTTGCTATGTCTGTGCACTAAGTGTTTGTGATATATGTTCTGTATCTGAACAATGTTTGTAATATCTGTACAGTATTTGTGATATCTGTACAGTGTTTTTTATATCTGTAAAGTGTGTGTGCTATATATTCAGTGTTTGTTGTATCTGTTCAGTGTTTGCTATATCTGTACAGCATTTGTGATATCTGTAAAGTGTTTGTTATGTTTGTACAGTGTTTGTGATATATGTAAAGTGTTTGTGATATCTGTAAAGTGTTTGTGATGTCTATACAGTGTTTGTGATATCTGTACAGTGTTTGTGATATATATAAAGTGTTTGTGGTATCCATACAGTGTTTGTGATATATGTAGTGTTTAAGATATATGTAAAGTGTAGTCATATCTGTACAGTGTTTGTGATATATGTAAGTGTTTTTGATAGCTGCACAGTGTTTGTGATATATGTACAGTGTTTGTGATATCTGTACAGTGTTTATTTTATTTCAGGAATTGAAGCATCATCTTCTCAACTACAAAACTGCCTATATTTCACAAAAGTTTGGAATGCAGTTTTATGAAAATCTACCACCTATTCGTCAGAACTTTATAGACTCTTTTAAAACAAGTGTAGGCTGATGCAATAGGACAAGCAGATACGATTATTGCACTGTATGCCATTTCAATACGACAAACAGTTGTGAATATTGCAGTGTAAGCTGATGCAATAGGACAGTTATGAATATTGCAGTGTATGCTGATGCAATAGGACAGTTATACACAGTTATGAATATTGCAATATGCTGATAACATACAACAGTTGTGAATACTGCAGTGTCAACTGATGCAATAGGCCAGTTACATGAACTGCATTGTAAGCCACTGCAATAGCATAAACAATTATGAATACTGCAGTGTCAACTGATGCAATAGGCCAGTTACATGAACTGCATTGTAAGCCACTGCAGTAGAGCATAAACAATTATGAATATTGCAGTGTAAGATGTCGCAATAGCATAAACAATTATGAATATTGCAGTGTAAGGTGTTGCAATAGCATAAACAATTATGAATATTGCAGTGTAAGGTGTTGCAATAGGACAAACAGTTATGAATATTGTAGTGTAAGGTGTTGCAAAAGGACAAACAGTTATGAATATTGCAGTGTAAGGTGTTGCAATAGGACAAAAGTTATGAATAATGCAGTGTAAGGTGTTGCAATAGGACAAACAGTTATGAATATTGCAGTGTAAGGTGTTGCAATAGGACAAACAGTTATGAATATTGCAGTGTACGGTGTTGCAATAGGACAAAAGTTATGAATATTGCAGTGTAAGGTGTTGCAATAGGACAAACGGTTATGAATATTGCAGTGTAAGGTGTTGCAATAGGACAAAAGTTATGAATATTGCAGTGTAAGGTGTTGCAATAGGACAAACAGTTATGAATATTGTAGTGTAAGGTGTTGCAATAGGAAAAACAGTTATGAATATTGCAGTGTACGGTGTTGCAATAGGACAAACAGTTATGAATATTGCAGTGTAAGGTGTTGCAATAGGACAAATAGTTATGAATATTGCAGTGTAAGGTGTTGCAATAGGACAAACAGTCATGAATATTGCAGTGTAAGGTGTTGCAATAGGACAAACAGTTATGAATATTTCAGGATAAGAACTGCAATAGGTCAGTTATGTATACACAATTTCATGAACATTTGGTTAATGAAGTGTTATTGTTGCGTTCTTATTTTTACAAAATACAACAACACAGGTCTACAATAATAGAATATTAGTGTGTCAACATTGAAGCTATATCTTATTAGAAATAAAGACCTTTTGGGACCAGTAGGTCAAATGTCATGGTCACCATAACCCGATAATGAAGACCCTGTCCCATGATAACTCTTCATAATCTGAAGCCATGTTAATCAATTTGAGGGGTTGACCCCTATTCATTTTGGGGTCAGTAGTTCAAATGTCAAGGCCACCATAACCCGATAATGAAGACCCTGTCCCATGATAACTCTTCATAATCTCAAGCCATGTTAATCAATTTGAGAGGCTAACCCCTATTCATTTTGGGGTCAGTAGGTCAAAGATGAAGGATCATGAAAACCATTATCCGAACAATAACGATACAACCTCTGTAGCCACATTCATCATATTTCAAAATGTAGACTGGCCATGATGACACTGTAGTCCCTATTTATTTGAGGGAACATGTAAAGGTTGCCATGAGCTGGTTATGAAACATGTTTCCCGCACAATAAGTCTTGAATCTCTGTAGCCAGATTCAGCAAGAGAGAAAAATAGCAGACACGGTTTTATTGGGTCTGTTCATGAGAGATGATATTACGCCCGCTGTATTCTACTTTAAAGCCACAAAGATTGGGCTTAATGATCCCAAAGGATCAGTAATAAATAACAGTACTGATTTGTGGTCGGGGTCACTTTTACAGTCACCACACAGCACTAAAGAAATGCTAGAGTAAATGTGAGTAATATAGGACCTACCATCCCAGATTGCAATTTCCGTGCACGTGTGGAAAGCATGTGATCACAAAACTACTACTAGATCTTAATGGAACTACATGCATATGTAGGATTCAATACATTTATCTAATTGTATAATATAATAATATAGGTCCTAAGATGGAAGCTCATATAATGTTTATTGTTTCCGATAACAAATAACTTTATAGGAGTATAACTTGTCTCCGTGGTAGAACACATAATGGACTTGAAGTTATAAAAAATATTTTTAAACAAAATATTAGTCCTATAGAAATCACAGCACCCAAAAGCTATGGCACCATATGTCCCCAATGTACCAAAAAGAGCAAATTAAATATACAATGAAAAGAACTATACTCAACACAACATGTGATGAAGACAGGGTTACCGTCTTGGAACTGTCAGTAGGCAGTAAGACTTACTGGTTAGCTTAAATAGATTGTATGTGTAGAATAAAGGCTGTTATATTCCTAGTCACAGAAAAGTTCTTAGGGGTTGTACTTCTCCAACAAGTTTTCGTTGCGGAAATAGAACTTCGAGAAAGATGTACGTAATTTATGATACAAAGTTTACTTGTAATAACTTGATTTTGATCATTGAATTCCTTAACATTGTTACATACCCTGCGAAGGAGCTGGGAGATATAAACCCTGTATGATGTAGCATACGTCCCTAGCTAAATGCGGATAGCTACGGATGTCAAAGTTAAAGTCATCTCTCTTGTCTTAGATTTTAGTATGTACGTAATCATTTGAGAGATGAAGATTGAGGAATGCTGGCTTCATTCACGTGAGCTCCTTTCGATAAATATTAGTAACCATATGAGCAAAGAATGGATTATAATTATTAATATTGAGTATGTCATCCAGTTACCGACATGTATTATTAAATGCATCAGTAATGTCTCTGGCTAGCAGGTGACAAACTCAACATAATGTTTTTTTACAATAGTACGAATAAAATCTGCAATAAATAATGCACAGTTTAATAGTACCCATAGGAATGCCAACAACCTGACCGTAAACGGTTTTACCATATCTAATAAAGATTTTATCTAAAGGAAAAGATAATGTTCTAAAAAGTCAGCGCATATATCATTAGGGGTATTTGTAAAGAAAGCCCTGGCATTACTACAAGCAAGAAAAGTAGTATGTTCTCTAGAAATCGTCATCTGTATAACCTGAATCAATTTATCCTTGATCAGGTTATGTGGTAGAGTGATGTATAGATTTGAAAAGTTGTAATTTCTTTTAAGTAGATGCACCATACTTTACTTCTGTATTGCCCCCTATATAAATATCGCCACCTTAGAATTAAAAGGTCCTATCTGCATTTTTCATACTTTCGAGAAAAATTAATTTTAAGGTTTGAACATTTGTAACAAATCAGGGAAATACTTTACAAAGACACATTATGGTGCTGATATATGTTATATTCAAAGATTCAATTACACATATATTTCATTTGTCGATAATCAATAAGTCAATAGATATAATCAATAATGTAAATAGGTCCTTTTACCACAAACCTTTTTCAAGAATATTTTAGAATAAAAAGGTCCTATTTGGCAAATAGGCCCTTATTTCATGAACTGATTTTCATAAAATATGTTGAAATATAGGTGTAAAAGGTTCTATGTGACAAATAAGTCCTTTTACTATGAACAAAAATACAGCATATGTTCGATAAAAGTATACGAGAAGGGCATTCAGACAGTCAATGTATTCTGAGCATACAATCAAGTATGTTTGAACAAATATATGCAGATTAATGATTTACTGTCTCTGTCTATAAAAGTCATTAATCATCGCGGCTATTCACTCAGAATCAGAATCAGAATCATCCTTATCCGAAAATGCCGGAATGCTGTCTTTGCATTTGCTGTTTGTTGGTAGTGAAATGAAGTATCCATGAAAGTTGTCAGGAATGATCCATTTTTCGCAAAGATTTACCAAGTCTTTCTTTTTTTGGGTGTAGACAATGGAAGCCGTGAAGTATAACACATATCCATGTCAGAATCATCTGCCACGTTTTTGTCCTACCTTTCGTGCGAGTTGCTGTACGCTGGGTGTTTATTTGCATGAAATTACCAGCTTCGAATGTATAGTTCTGAACTACAAACAAAGTCTTAGGATGCTCTTTCTCCACTCTGATCCAGCGCACATTCAGCCAGTTAATCGTTGTTCCAGTATGTTTGAAGATTTAGATTGAGATTCATCACAATGACTTGAAGTCAAGAACGTGGTCGTATCTCATAGGGCTGTGAGATATGGGTTGGTTTTCCTCGACATACATATTACATCACTCCACTGTGAAGGCACATGCACAGATGTCCCTTTCTTTGACTGTTCTATGGCTGAAAGGACAGAATCACATTCCATTTAACTGTGACTGTAAAAACTTGGGGTTGATGGCCTTCAACTGTGTTTTTTTTTAATGCTGTACAAATAAGATGCGGCAACAAATTGGTTTCTGTTTTGGCCTCCACATGTGTCTGAGAAGTATGTGATTTCATCTACAGTTCCTGAAGAACATGTCTCAAGTATTTAGCACATAAAGAAGATTGGTCTTTCTTAGTCTTGTAGAAAGACAAGTTAAAAGTGTTCACAAAATATTTGTCTGTACTTCCCTTCTTTCACAGCTACAATGCCTTTTGCTTTGCACCAATCATCGTAAAGGAGCCACATTTTGTGAATATTTAAATCGTGTGCTAAATACTGTTTTTTGGAACCTTTCCTAGAGAAATGTGACTCCATTTTAGGAAAACTGTTTATGTGCTCACAAACAGAGTTGAAAGTTTCTTCACAAATTTTTGTGGAGGGTGCTTTACAGCCTCTCATGTCTTCCCCTTGAAATGTCCCATGCTCTTTTCTGGCCATTGCACATCTTACAACTTTCTGTCCTATGTCAAGTGTTTTACGAAAGAACTGTTTGGAAGGGCGTAGTACATATCAAATATTTCTTGTCGTTCAGGTTCACTAAATTTAGTACTGCATTTAAATCTACAACGGTCACAGTTCTGAGGTTTCACACGTTGCCCTTCCACAGTTTTCCGTGTCCGGGATATATATTGTTTACCTTCACATCTACTCTTCTTACGAACATTTGATTTCCATGCACTTTCATTTCTTTTTCTGCTTGAAAACTTGTTAGGAGGGTAATTTCATTTGTATTTTCTGATCTTTCAACATTGTTTCCAGTCACATTTTTGCTGGGTATTGTATGTACAGTATTTTGTTCCTCGTTCATTTTTGACTTTTCAGATGGCTGAACTGTAGCTGATTTAGTTGCATCATAGTGTTCTTCTTGTCTTATAGACAGGTAGCTATTTCAATGAGCTTATATGTACTGTTTTCAATCCATGCAGATGGTTTAATGTTAATGATTGGTGTTGAAAGGGAACTGGAGTATTTTCGAAGGATGCTGTTATATTTATCAGCAACAGCTAATGGTCAACAGTCTGCAATGCTTGCATTCCAGTGACCTCTTCTTCTCAAATCATCAACTTCTTTTATAAATTCATCACTTTGATTTCTTTCCTCCATACCAAGTGTAACAAAAACTGAGTAGCGGTCTTTATTTTGTAACATGTAATCACAAATCAATTTCCGTCAAAGCATGGTCTTGTACACTTCTCGCAACAGCAGCAAAGAAACAATTTCCATCTGAAGCAACATATATGCGTTTCCTTTCATTACACGCAAGAAGTTGGTCTAATCGAGCTTCGTGTAATTTTCTGGTGTGAGCCTTAAGTGATTGTAAGTTTCTATTTAAAAGCATAGCTTTTTTCTACGTCAGTTAATTCGCTCTCGATCTGTTTTCTTTTCCTGGCTTCTTTCAATACTTTAATTGATTTCTTAAGTTTTTAAAGTATCACATTCCCTTTTGACTGTCTTGGCTTTTGCTTCAACTTGGGCGACTTACACACTTTTTTTTTTCTTTCAGGCTTTGTTACGCACACCTTTGCAGTATTTTCTTTTCTTTCCTTTTGTATGCCATAATTCACCTGCCTCAGAATAAGTAGAATTAACATTGTCTTTATCTGGGTTGTACGATACATCCTGATTACTGTCATCAGACAAGACACTTTCTTCTTCAATCAGTTTTCTCTTTACTGGTTGCTTTGTTTGTCGTTTCAATGTTTTCACACGTAACTCTGCCAATGGTACATTATCATCGGATGAGCTATAATAGTCTTGCTTCGTGCCCTCATGTGCCGGATCATTAACATCAATGTTCTCCTGTAACGGATCATTAGAACCATTTTTCGCTTGTGCTTTGTCTTCAACTCTGATTTCCTCATGTGCTAGATCATTTACACCAATTTCCGCGTGTCCCGGATCATTTACACCAATTTACTCGTGTGCCGGATCATTTACACCAATTTGCTCGTGTGCCGGATCATTTAAACCAATTTGCTCGTGTGCTGGATCATTTACACCAATTTAATCGTGTGCTGGATCATTTACACCAATTTCCTCTTGTTCCAGATCATTATCTCCGGTCTCCTCGAGTGTTTGATTAGCCTCTCCTGTAGTGATACAATTAGAGAAACATCTAGTATTCGAATATTACACACAAACTGATTTAATTACATTAATTTTATTATCTATTTATTTATAGTGTACACTTTTATTTATCAATTCATATAATATAATATAACATATCAGTATTTTTTGTTGTTTTACACACACAGTTATTGGAACATGAAAGGATTTTTTTTGAATATCTCTCATATAGATTGCCTGCCATGCCACTCCAATACTAGCATACAACTCCTCATCTGACCATTCCCAATCACCATCATTGTTCTGTAAGAGATTTAAGAATAGATTCAGTAGTTGGGACAGCATTAAAATTACTTTTAGTCTTTAGTTTTAGACTTATGTTGGTGAAAAATAGTCAATAATAATTTCAGTTTATGGCATTATGTGAACCTAAAACATTTATTGTAATGGGTAAGGTTTATAAAACTGATTTTCTTAAATAATGTGATTGCATTTAACTAATTACAATATAGCATTTAGAAAACAATCTTTTTTATTAGATTTCATTTGTAAAAATAAATAATTATAACATACCTTGCTTGCATAAAAATCAGCCATACTTCCTCATCCCTGTGCTAATTATTTGCAAAATGGTAATGTTATCAATTGTGGAACAAAATAATCTCTTATCAAAACAATTCCAGGGAAATGATACACCAAGCCTGTCATCACTGAATTAATGTTTGATTAACAACATGCAGGTTTGGTGAGACTACTTGGAATAAAAACGGCCTATATGCCAAATAGTTCCTTTTACCTTAACAGATATGAAAATCATTGAAAATTGTTTAGAATAACAAGGGCCTTTTTGACAAATGGGTCCTTTTACCACAAAACTACATACAAATACATCCTTTTACTGCTAACTTATTTATGTAAAGGTAGATATGACCATTGTATTCTGACTCATATCTGTTAATATGACAGGAGTACAGGTTAGATCATTTTACAGGAGAAGCACATGACTAAATGAGATTGAAATATGCAAAAATCTCAATTTTGGTCAAAATGTTAGATTAAATCCTTTTAATCCTAAGGTAGCGAATTATGTTGAGTGGTGTATAGATTTGATAGGTAAATATGTTATAAGACAACTCCTAGTGTAAACTACATTTGAGTGTTTGTACATCATTATCTATACTGAATGCAGGCAAGTGTTTATACGTCTTTATCTATACTGAATGCAGACAAGTGTTTTCACATCTTTATCTATACTGAATGCAGGCAAGTGTTTATACATCTTTATCTATACTGAATACAGGCAAGTGTTTATACATATTTATCTATACTGAATGCAGACAAGTGTTTTTACATCTTTATCTATACTGAATGCAGGCAAGTGTTTATACGTCTTTATCTATACTGAATACAGGCAAGCGTTTATACGTCTTTATCTATACTGAATACAGGCAAGTGTTTATACATCTTTATCTTTACTGAATACAGGCAAGTGTTTATACGTCTTTATCTATACTGAATGCAGACAAGTGTTTTTACATCTTTATCTATACTGAATGCAGGCAAGTGTTTATACGTCTTTATCTATACTGAATACAGGCAAGTGTTTATACATCTTTATCTGTACTGAATACAGGCAAGTGTTTATAAATCTTTATCTATACTGAATACAGGCAAGTGTTTATACGTCTTTATCTATACTGAATGCAGACAAGTGTTTTTACATCTTTATTTATACTGAATGCAGGCAAGTGTTTCTACGTCTTTATCTATACTGAATACAGGCAAGTGTTTATACATCTTTATCTATACTGAATACAGGCAAGTGTTTATACATCTTTATCTATACTGAATGCAGGCAAGTGTTTATACGTCTTTATCTATACTGAATACAGGCAAGTGTTTATACATCTTTATCTATACTGAATACAGGCAAGTGTTTATACATCTTTATCTATACTGAATACAGGCAAGTGTTTATACGTCTTTATCTATACTGAATGCAGACAAGTGTTTTTACATCTTTATCTATACTGAATGCAGGCAAGTGTTTATACGTCTTTATCTATACTGAATGCAGACAAGTGTTTTTACATCTTCATCTATACTGAATGCAGGCAAGTGTTTATACGTCTTTATCTATACTGAATACAGGCAAGTGTTTTTACGTCTTTATCTATACTGAATACAGGCAAGTGTTAATACATCTTTATCTATACTGAATACAGGCAAGTGTTTATACGTCTTTATCTATACTGAATGCAGACAAGTGTTTTTACATCTTTATCTATACTGAATGCAGGCAAGTGTTTATACATCTTTATCTATACTGAATACAGGCAAGTGTTTATACATGTTTATCTATACTGAATACAGGTAAGTGTTTTTACATCTTTATCTATACTGAATGCAGGCAAGTGTTTATACGTCTTTATCTATACTGAATGCAGACAAGTGTTTTTACATCTTTATCTATACTGAATGCAGGCAAGTGTTTATACGTCTTTATCTATACTGAATGCAGACAAGTGTTTTTACATTTTTATCTATACTGAATGCAGGCATGTGTTTATACATCTTTATCTATACTGAATACAGGCAAGTGTTTATACATCTTTATCTATACTGAATGCAGGCAAGTGTTTTACATATTTTTCTTGCATACTGGATAAGGTGATCCACTTTTTACACGGGTGCTGGGAAGCTTGATCTTGCACATGGGAGAAGATAAAAGTCGCTCGCTGAATTATCAACAGTGACCGTTGCATGACGTCATTGTGTAACTAAACTTGCAAAACGTTGGTAGTTGACGTCAACGCGCAGAATGTAAAATGGTATAAAAAAAAAGAATCAATCGTGGGTATCCAGTTCAGATAGAGAAATTCCAACACTCGGCGTAACTGTTTTAATCGGAACATCAGCAGAGCCACAGTTCCGATAAAAACAGTTGTATCTCGTGTTGGAATTCCCTATCAGAACTGGATACCCACGAAAAATTCTTATAATCTATACTGAATGTAGGCAAGTGTTTTTACATTTTTATCTATACTGAATGCAGGCAAGTGTTTTTATATCTTTATCTTTACTGAATGCAGACAAGTGTTCTTACATCTTAAACTATACTGAGTGCAGGCAATGTGGAGTTGGCTCTGATGTGTTTTTACGTTTGTATGTACACCTTATACCTTACTGCCATGTAGTAAATTCATGCACGCATACCGATGAATACTGTATTGCCATATTGCACATGAGGATTTTGTGGACAGTAAGTGACAAAGTAGTTTTCTGCTGTATTTCCGACAACTATATACATGGTCTAGTTGTAGCATGCTTGCCTTCTAATTCAAAGGTTGTGGGCTTGAGACACAGCCAATCTAACAAAGGTTGCGGGTTTGAGACACAGCCAATCTAACCCAAAGTTTGTGGGTTTGAGACACAGCCAATCTTACTCAAAGGTTGTGGGTTTGAGACACAGCCAATCTTACTCAAAAGTTGTGGGTTTGAGACACAGCCAATCTAACCCAAAGGTTGTGGGTTTGAGACACAGCCAATCCAACCCAAATGTTGTGGGTTTGAAACACAGCCAAACTTACTCAAAGGTTGTGGGTTTGAGACACAGCCAATCTTACTCAAAGGTTGTGGGTTTGAGATACAGCCAATCTAACAAAGGTGGGTTTGAGACACAGCCAATCTTACTCAAAGGTTGTGGGTTTGAAACACAGCCAATCCAACTCAAAGGTTGTGGGTTTGAGACACAGCCAATCAAACCAAAAGGATGTGATTTTGAGACACAGCCAATCTAACTGAAAGGTTGTGTGTTTGAGACACAGCCGATCTAACTCAAAGGTTGAGGTTTGAGACACAGCCAATCTTTCTCAAAATGTGTGGGTTTGAGACACAGCCAATTTAACCCAAAGGTTGTGGGTTTGAGATACAGCCAATCTAACCCTAAGGTTGTGGGTTTGAGACACAGCCTTCTAACTCAAAGGTTGTGTGTTTGAGACACAGCCAATCTATCTCAAAGGTTGTGGGTGTGAGACACAGCCAATCTATCTCAAAGTGTGTTGGATTGAGACACAGCCAATCTAACCCAAACAATGTGGGTTTGAGACAAAGCCAATCTAACCTAAAGGTTGTGGGTTTGAGACACAGCCAATCTAACTCAAAGGATGTGGGTTTGAGACACAGTCAATCTTACCCAAAGGTTGAGGTTTGAGACACAGCCAATCTAACCCAAAGGTTTGTGGTTTGAGACACAGCCAATCTAACTAAAATGATGTGGGTTTGAGACACAGTCAATCTTACCCAAAGGTTGTGGTTTGAGACACAGACAATCTAACCCAACGGTTGTGGGTTTGAGACACAGCCAATCTAACTCAGAGGTTGAGGATTTGAGACACATCCAATCTAGCTCAAAGGTTGTGGGTTTGAGACACAGCCAATCTTACCCAAAGGTTGTGGGTTTGAGACACAGCCAATCAAACCAAAAGGATGTGGGTGTGAGACAGAGCCAATCTAACTCGAAGGTTGTGGGTTTGAGACACGGCCAATCTAACCCAAAAGTTGTAGGTTTGAGACACAGCCAAAGAACATGGCACGTGTGATGTTTATACATGTTGTGAATTGTGTAGTCAGGATGTATCTTCTATAAATGTTGTGAATTGTGTAGTCTGAATGTATCTTCTATAAATGTTGTGCATTGTGTAGTCAGGATGCATCTTCTATAAATGTTGTGAATTGTGTAGTCGGAATGTATCTTCTATAAATGTTGTGCATTGTGTAGTCAGGATGTATCTTCTATCAATGTTGTGAATTGTGTAGTCAGGATGTATCTTCTATAAATGTTGTGATTGTATAGTCAGAATGTATCTTCTATATATGTTGTGCATTTTGTAGTCAGGATGTATCTTCTATAAATGTTGTGCATTGTGTAGTCAGGATGTATCTTCTATAAATATTGTGATTGTATAGTCAGAATGTATCTTCTATAAATGTTGTGCATTGTGTAGTCAGGATGTATCTTCTATAAATGTTGTGCATTGTGTAGTCAGGATGTATCTTCTATAGATGTTGTGAACTGTGTAGTGAGGATGTATCTTCTATAAATTTTGTGAATTTTATAGTCAGAATGTATTTTCTATAAATGTTGTGAAGTTTATAGTCAGAATGTATCTTCTATAAATGTTGTGAATTATGTAGTCAGAATGTATCTCCCATAAATGTCGTACATTTTATAGTCAGAATGTATATTCTATAATTGTTGTGAATTCTATAGTCAGAATGTGTCTTCTATAAATGTTGTACATTGTATAGTCAGAATGTATTTTCTATAAATGTTGTACATTGTATAGTCAGAATGTATTTTCTATAACTGTTAGTCAGAATATATCTTCTATAAATGGTATACATTGTATAGTCTGAATGTATCTTCTATAAATGTTGTACATTGTATAGTCGAAAACTATCTTCTATATATGTTGTACATTGTATAGTCAGAATGTGTTTTCTATAAATGTTAGTCAGAATATATCTTCTATAAATGGTATACATTGTATAGTCTGAATGTATCTTCTATAAATGTTGTACATTGTATAGTCAAAATGTATCTTCTATAAATGTTGTACATTGTATAGTCAGAATAAATCTCCTATAAATGTTGTACATTGTATAGTGAGAATGTATCTTCTATAAATGTTGTACATTGTAGTGTTAGAATATATCTCCTATAAATGTTGTAGACTGTTTAGTGAGAATGTATCTTCTATAAATGTTGTACATTGTATAGTCAGAATATATCTCCTATAAAGGTTGTCGTTGTATAGTCAGAATGTATCTCCTATAAATGTTGTAGATTGTATAGTGAGAATGTATCTTCTTTAAATGTAGTACATTGTATAGTCAGAATAGATCTCATATAAAGGTTGTACATTGTGTATAGTGAGAATATATATTCTATAAATGGTGTACATTGTATAGTCAAAATGTATCTTCTATAAATGTTGTACATTTATAGTCAGAATATATCTCCTATAAATGTTGTACTTTGTATAGTGAGATTGTATCTTCTATAAATGCTGTACATTGTATAGTGAGAATGTATCTTCTATAAATGTTATACATTGTTTAGTCAGAATGTATCTCCTATAAATATTGTACATTGTATAGTGAGAATATATCTTCTATAAATGTTGTACATTGTTTAGTCAGAATGGATCTCCTATACATGTTGTACATTGTATAGTGAGAATATATCTTCTATAAATGTTGTACATTGTTTAGTCAGAATGTATCTCCTATAAATGTTGTACATTGTATAGTCAGAATATATCTCCTATAAATGTTGTACTTTGTATAGTGAGATTGTATCTTCTATAAATGTGGTACATTGTATAGTGAGAATGTATCTTCTATAAATGTTGTACATTGTTTAGTCAGAATGTATCTCCTATAAACATTGTATAGTGAGAATATATCTTCTATAAATGTTGTACATTGTTTAGTCAGAATGGATCTCCTATAAATGTTGTACATTGTATAGTGAGAATGTATCTTCTATACATGTTGTACATTGTATAGTGAGAATGTATCTCCTATAAATGTTGTACATTGTATAGTGAGAATGTATCTTCTATAAATGTTGTACATTGTATAGTCAGAATGTACCCCTATAAATGTTGTACATTGTATAGTCAGAATGTATCTCCTATAAATGTTGTACATTGTATAGTCAGAAAGTAAACTAATCGGGGGCTCCACGCAAAACTATTTTTTCTTGTTCTTTATTTACATATAGTTACAGTAGTTTCATGTTCACACATCGTTATCTTGAAAATACTGGAAAAAAAAGAAAAAAGAAAAGAATAAACACTTAAATGTATTTATTTTGTTGCAATACATGTATTTACATTAAATATGAAACGCCTACAACATCATGTCATATTGACTTCAGTGTAAAGTAATTAACATGATGCCAGTACAGTAAAACTTACTTATAGCAAACTCGGTTATAGCGAATACTCGGTTATAGGGAATACTCGGTTATAGCAAACTCGGTTATAGCGAATACTCGGTTATAGCGAAGTTTTTTCAATTCCCTGGCCAGCTCCTTTGCTTCATATAAAAATGACAGATATAGCGAACTCCGATATGTTTGTAGCAGTTTATCACTTGTTTAATGGTCACACATTATGTTTAACAACCACGCCATTAGTTGAGCCATTAAACATGATTTGCGAACATTAAACAACTGGTATACAAATGTCAAAATTAGGATAATGGTCAACCTGTTTCTAACATCTTCCCTTGTTTTTGGCAATTTTACACACACATTAAAGTAAAACTAAGTATTGTCATGTTTTTTATGAATCCTTGTTATTAGCTTCAATTGGATTGCAGGGTTTTTACCAAGAGTAATAGTGTTTATATTCTAAGCACCTAGTCAAAATCCTGTTAACAAATTGATTGATGCTAATAAAAAGTACATACATACAGGTATTTTCTAAATTACTAATATGCAAATAGACATTAGTATTAACATGCAAATACACATACACTTAATTACTAATATGCAAATTCACATAATTAGTGCTATGCAAATACACATAATTACTTATATGCAAATACACATAAATAGTAATATGCAAATACACATACACTTAATTAATAATATGCAAATTCACATAATTAGTAACATGCAAATACACATACACTTAATTAATAATATGCAAATTCACATAATTAGTGCTATGCAAATACATATAATTACTTATATGCAAATAAACATATTTATTAATATGCAAATACACATATTTATTAATATGCAAATACACATAGCTACTTATATGCAAATACGCATAGTAAATATGCAAATACACATCATTATATTCATTTTATGCTTAGCAATGAATTGAATTGAATTAGGTTTTATGGCGCACCAACACATGAAAGGTTATATAGCGACTAACAGGCATGAACATGCCAGGCTCATCCTCCATGTACATCGAGATAAAAAATGTAAAATGGGACTAGAACCTTCTTACCCTGAACTGCAGAGTTGCTGCAAATTCTATCGTAGAAACTTCATTTACGCTGGAGCCACGTTTATTGTTTTTCTGCCACTGCTCTTTTGATGTGAGCGAGATGGCACCTGAAACAATGTAGGGATCATGATGAAGACCTTTAATGAACATGAACAAAAAATGATAAAATGAACATGAATTTGGGGGGATTCTACCCCTCTGCCTACCCCTCCAAAGGGATCTGCAGTGGCCCTCTTCTTTGCCCCGTGACCAAATGCAGCCCCTGGGAACCACACGGGGCGAAATAGGGATTTTAGCAGTGAAATAAAATGGATGATGCACTGTAAGTTGCTGAAACTACTTTTATTAAATATCAAAAACGAATATTTTTATAAAACAACTTTGTATTACGTCATGTCCTTCGTGTTATAAATGGCCTTTAACTATAAGACAATGAGTCCTAGGTTAATAAGACGTTGCATTCTTGAATATATAAAGTGTTCCCAATTCTGGATGAAATATAATCTGTTATTCGCTCCAAAACAACAAATATCCTCCGTTATTATAATATGAGGCTAGTTTTGATGGGGATGATGGAAAATGGAAGCATTTGGTCTAAAAACATCTTATTTCTCAAATTAAACTCTTTCAAAGTAAGTTGTTTCCCTTTGATTAAACAATATTCAAGTTATTCTGAAATATACATAACATGTACAGTACAGCTCACGCGAATCCCATACTTTACTCGATTCGCCGAGTTTGGTCGTATCGAGTGCTGCGCGGATCTACGCGAAGTCAGTGTTTGGACTCGGCGAATCCACGCGGTGGAAGTACGCCATTGACGAGTCACTTATCAGAGTGATCAAAACACTCTGAGTGACTCCGCGTAGAATCCAATTAACCATGAGTGCACACCTGTGATGATTTTTTATTGGGAATAAAAAGAAATCTGAATTTTCCGACAACTTTTCAACTTGTCCGACAGCACGCTTGAAAAAGCACAAACAATGCGACGCCGAGTGAATCTTTTCTGTGCAAAGTTGACACAACTGATAAATACAATGAATAGATTTCGAAACAAATACATATTTCAAACTTTTAATGCATTAAATCACGTTTTGTTTGTTTCTGTTGTCCAAAAGGTACAGTGACTGTCTTCAACCGACATAAATACCCATAATCCTTGGCCATGTATGTACCTTTTAACAAGGCGGCACTAACAACGGGTTTATGACTCGGAATTCTTTAAAAAAAAAATCTGACTAAAGAACCCATCGATGTATTAATAATAAACAGCGGAATAGTATAAATTGTTACAAATAACGATTATTTAAGGAGTAGAACACCGTTTACTGTGAATTATCGTTTAATATATCACGGTTTGGAGTCCAATTGTAAACAATAATTTCACGAGCCCGAAGTGCCAGTGAAATTTCTGTTTACAATTGAACGACAAACCGTGATATATTATAGATAATTCACCGTAAACGATGCTCTATTTCTATTCTTATATCCCTAAAATGTGAAAATGACGCACACATCTGAAATCTTTCGCATTGCTATGCTTACTCTCAGAACGTTGCATACGTTACAGTGCGCAATGCGCAATGCTTATTCTCCTAACGTTGCAAAAATTACAGTGATATATCGTTCAAAATAACGAGATTTTTAAACTAGGCTATATAGTGCGGGTGTATTAGAATTAAAAATATAATTATAATTTCCAGTATAATAATTACTGATTGAATTTTATGTTCAGTCGCCGCGAAGCCGGTAATAGGAACCACCATATAACTCGTGACCCAGTATACATAATCCGGGCATTCGAATTTTCCCGCATCCGCTTTTCCAAAACAAAAGTAAAATTGTCTTCTGTTTCGATTTTTTCTATATGCATTAAAATGACTGCAATTAGAAAAAGTAGCACCTTTTACCTGTGCAGTTTCGACTCCGCGAACTCCGAGTTTGTCTACGCGAAGTATCATGGCGTACTTCCGTGGCGTAAGCACGCCGAGAAGCTTTTCCCACTCCCACATGAGTAGTTTTATCATCTAAACTCTGCGTATTTACGCGATTTGTAAATTCCTCACTCGGCGTGAAAGAGTAAAGTGTGGGATTCGTGTGAGCTGTACTGTATAACTGAATTTAATACAGTTGAAAAAGTGGATTTGGACAAAATCTGTTTCCATCGATAAAACTTTTCCCCTTGATTTATTAAAATAATATGGTAGTTGTTAACCGTGGTTTATAATAATGGTGATGATTTAAAATGGCAAAATTCAATTTAAAAACGTCACATTTAAGTCATAATTCTCAATTTTAACTCTCACAAAGCAAATTATTTCCCCTTTTAAACAAAATTTTAGTCTCAAACACACATAATTACAATGCTCACATAAGTATAATCAATTTAACACAATTTAACACAACTGCAAAATGGATTTGGAAATTTCCACAATTACACACTGCCATGAAACTTCAACAAAGTTATTTCCGTTGAATCAAATAATATAATTTGTGAAACATTTATAGAATCAAGTATAATTTGTGAAATATTTATAGAATCAACAATGTACAGTTGTGTCAATATCATACATAATTGCCATAAGTAACTTTTTTTTTTTAATTGTTTGTTTTTCTTATTTTGCATGACAAAATGTTGCAGAACATAACAGTGGGAGTAAGAGGTGTTACCTATAAAATCAATAGTGTTCAATTTTCGTGACATCATATACTGTGCATACCTTCCAACTCGATGTCTGACATAGTATACCTATATTTTTGTATATATAACTGTTTGTCTGAAATCTTCGACCATTTATTTTATTTTTAGAACATAATTTTAATTGAGATTTAGCCCTATTATTTCAAAGCAAGTTACTTCCCTTCACCCTAACCCCCTTCGGATCCGACACCCATCTCTGAATCATATGCAGGTATTATACGCAGGTATGCCCCTGTCAGTTAATTACTTTTTTACATATTTTTCTACACTCATTTTCTTGCGTACCCTTGAATAATGGAAACATTTATGTTTTTTCTGTGTTTTGCTACAGTTTCTCATGCAACTTTGATTAAAGGGACACACGGCAATTTTGATTTTTTAAAAACTCTCGGCATCCCGATTACATTTCACCAATAATATATTAAAACCTATGGTAAAATAACGAAGAAAGCTTGAAAACTCAAAATTGTATTTAAATCTATGCAAGCAGAGTTAAATTCAAAATTATACTGGATTAGTAAATTGAGAGGCTAATTTTAATACTTGATAAATACTTCAAAACTGCCATGTATCCCTTTAATGGAAACACATATATGATATTACAGTGATACAAAGGTATGATATACGTGATACATAAATCTTTTCCACAATTACATACTGCCATAAACTATCAGCAAAGATATACAATGTACATGATATTACAGTGATACAAAGGTATGATATACGTGATACATAAATCTTTTCCACAATTACATACTGCCATAAACCATCAGTAAAGATATGCATTGTACATGATATTACAGTGATACAAAGGTTGTAGGAAATCATCTTGAATTGAATTAAATTGGATTTTATAGTCGCACCAACAGCTAAGGTCATATGGCGACTTTCCAGCTTCCATTGGTGGAGGAAGACCCCAGGTGCCCCTCCGGGCAATTTTCGTGCACGGGCGGGCACCTGGGTAGAACCACCGACGTTCCGCAAGCCAGCTGGATAGCTTCCTCACATAAAGATTCCTGGGCCCCTGAGGGATCGAACCTACAGCGGTGAGGGGCAAGTGATTTCAAGTCAGAGACGTTAACCACTCGGCCACGGACGTCCCCGAAATCATCTTGAATTAAATTAAATTTAAACAAACACCATCAACAATAAGTACTATATTTTCTATTGTATCTCAAAACAATGCCTAAGAAGATGTAATTTAAGCATTAAAACTTTTAGAACACATCAGTTGTTTCTATCATTTCTTGAAAACTATTAAACCCTACCAAACAGCATAAAACAAAAATGAAAAAACAACAACAATAAAACAATGCGGAAATAACACAAATTCTTCAAAAATATATGGTACACAATAGTTCTATATAAGATTAGAAGAAAACAATATAAAAGTATTCAATAAAAGAGTTATTGATTTGTATGGAGAAATATTGCTTGGAACTCATTCTTCTTGTGGCGGGTGACTCGCAAGCTTGTCACCTACGCCAAAAACAATTTGTTTCAAGTAATATTTCTTCATACAAATTCACCGCGCTACATCTAGGACTGAATCATTTCATGACATCAACATGATAAACAAGTTCATAGTTCAAGGGCTGAATTCAAAACTAGTGATTTTTACCAAAAGTTGTTTTCCTTCGTTAAATGATAGTATTTATTTGTAGTTATAATTTCAGAAAATATGTATGTTATAACAATAATGCATCTTCAATTACAACTGAACATTTGTCATCAAAACAAACACAGAATTTAAATGCCAAACTATTCCAAATGACAGTATGTAATTAAAATATTAGAAAACCTGAATTTTTAATCATAGTATTTTTAAAAATATTAGTTTTTTTTTTAAATTAATTCGAATAGTTTCAAATTTAATGAATTGATTGAATTTCAGTGCAAGACTATTCTAACTGAAACATAACAAAAATATCAACTTTCATATAAAAATAATTGAAAATTTAGGACCTGGTAATTATATTTTACACATTTGTAATATTATAATTGTAATTGTTATTAATATAATTATACTGTTCACTGAATTTTAGTTCATGTTTTTGTCTTCTCCTTTAAATTTTACTAAAATGCACTTAACATAATTTCGCATTCAAACCTTGATTTGCGTAATTATAAAGATGCCATGGAATAAGCTTTTCTCTTATCTTATACAAGTAATGAGAAATGAAACTCATCTTCAATTTCATCATTACACAATCTACAAAGATAATATTTTTTCTTACATCAAAACAAAAAAAAAGAAATGTAAAAGAATATATACATTATTCAGCTTGCATGCAATTTAACAAAACAAATAAAAACAGATATAAAACAAGATAGCGTGAAGATAAATAATTTAGCTTGCATACATCAAACAAGTGAAAACAAAATAAAATGAAGATGACATTATGATAATAAAAATCCCTAATGAGCATCCATGTGGAATAGAAAAATCTCACCCTATGGGTCAGAATTTCAACCAGGGGCGGGGCCCGCTAAGTCTCTGGTTGAAATTCAGACCCTGAGGGTCAGATATCATTATTCACATGAATCAACACTGATGGATTATTTTTCTCCCATTTTAACGGAGTAAAGTCGAATAGTTTTCATGTGCTAATGTTAGATTATACGAATCTTTCATGGTTATCGGAACCGAGGCTTTGCAGAGGTTCCGATTAAAACAATTATACCGATGGTTGGAATTCCCTATCTGAACCGGATACCCATGAGTGAATATTTTTCTTGCATACCATTGACATTTTGTGCATTGACGTCACCAGTAAGTAACATTTTACATGTTTTTTCACAGAATGACGTCATTATTGATGCGCGTCACTTTTATCTTTACCCATAAAGATAAGACTTTCCATCCCCCATGCAAAACGTGGATACCCTTAACCGGTATGCAAGAAAGAGTTTTCTTGCAACCGGACAAGGATATCCGCCATTTTACCGGGGCTAGATATTTCCATCTCACCCTAGGGTCGAGATACAATTCACGGCGCCAACATCCGGTATGCAGAAAACATGCAAAACATTAGTAGCTGGCGGCGTCGACGCACAACATCGGTATAAGTGTTTTAATCGGAACCTCGGCAGAGCCTCGGTTCCGATAAAAACACTTATACCTCGGGTTGGAATTCCCTATCTTCACCGGAATCCATGAAAGATTCTTATAATCTCGCATGGAGGAAGACCCTTTCTAAAATGATTAGAAATTGGAGAAAACATTTTCTCCCATTTTTAGTCATGCGAGATAGGGTTTTTCCTCGTGGAAGATAACTCGATCTTACATGACATGTGACTATAACCTGAATTGTCATAACGTCACGGTTGGTGACATCACCTTTTTCTAGCGTAAAATCAAATCTACAGTCATTGAAGTATGCCTGTACTAAGCGCATAATGGGTTAATTTAATAATGAGTTTGTCCATGTGAGATAGGGAAATCTCATGGAAGATAACTCTGTCTTACATGACATGTGACTATAATCTGAAACGACATGACATCACGTTGGCGCCGTCGCCTTTTTCTAGCGTAAAATCAAACTCAGTCATTGATGTAGGCCTGTACTAAGTGCATAATGGGAAAAATCATGAGTTTATCCATGTGAGATAGAGAAATCTCCCCCTCGTGATCAGAATTGCAACTAGGAACTCGGCAGAGCCCCGTCCCTGGTTACTATTCTGATCCTTGGGTGAGAATTTCTTATCTCACATGGATACTCCTGATGGATTCTTATAATCTTTACATTAAGATAAGGCAAAAATAAATGATACAGAAAATAAGCTTGCTGTACATTATATGCAGACTAATTTACCACAAATAATAAACTATTTTTAACAAGTATTTGGTCCAGGCAGACAATAGATTCGAGGCAATATTTCGCACGGGATACAATGCATAGTTCCGACATTCAGTTTCAAAGCTGTGCCCCCAAATATTCATGGGTCAAGTGCTCCCAAACTTTGACCAGGTGCCCATTGTATTTTATAGAGACAACATGTGCTTTTGTTACAGGTGTAAATACCTGATGTACTTGAGCATCAAATCTCAAGGATATATACGCTTGATGACATTTCAGAACTATGCATTCTGTGCAATTCCTTACAATATAAGGATCTGAGTACAACATATAAAAAATATTGCTGCAAACTGAACTTTGAATTAGTTGAAGAAACATGTTTTTATCTATAAAGTATTTACAAAAATGTCCTGGTACACACACAACTTGAAAAATACACTCAGTACATTTAAAAAACGCAACACTTGGTATTTTTTTGAATTTCTAGTGATGTTAAAGATGTTGAAGTTAAATGTGTTTCAACTGAAAGAAGGAGAGCAAATCTTATGCAACTGTTTATCGCCATTTGTTAAAGAGGCTCTACCTATATCTTTTTGTCCACCACTTGATATAAACTTTACTTAATTATAAAGAGGACTATGAAAAAGGTAAATGGCAATAATTTCACCCAATGTAATATGCGTTTTGCTGGGGGAAAACAGGATTGAAAAGATCGGATTTTTGAAATTGTATTCGTATTTGTTTTAGACAAGCCGATTGCAGAGATTTTCCTATCTTATTCGTTTGCTATCGGAACTGCGCCGAATAGTTTGTAATCGCATTGCGCATGTCCGAGAAAATCGTAAAAACTCGTAGTTCTCCGGCAGAAATAAACAGCTGGGCAGCATTTTATTCAAGATATTGTTTTGATCATAATTAATAATTTACAGAACTGGAATACGAACCATGTTTTCTTCTTAGAATACTCATAAAATAGCTTTGTATACATATAAATGCAGTAATATTGAGTATTTAATATTTTACATTAAAAATCGCGTAGATATAGCTAGTGCCTCTTTTGGGGCAAAGAGACTTGTCTTATACTAACATAAAATACAATCTTGATATGAACAAAAAAACGGTGGACTAAAAGTCAAAAATCAAAAATGTTGCAAGGTCACACAGCAATCTCCAGATATGAGCTATATGTACAACTAGCTACTACAATACCAATGAGGAAAATTTGGAAAATATTACCTAAAAGTGTCACAAACATCTCAATATATATTCATGTAAACGTTCCAAACCTCAACAATATTAACTTAAAACGTCACAACAAACATTACTTGTAACTTAATCACACTGTACTTTCTATTACAGAGCATGCCCAGAGTATGGCTGTCGTGCTGACCAAGTTCCTGTCTTAATCACACAGTACTTTCTGGTACAGAGCATGACCAGAGTATGGCTACCATGCTGACCAATATCTTGACTTAATCACACTGTACTTTCTATTACAGAGCACGACCAGAGTATGGCTACCATACTGACCAAGTTTTTGACTTAATCACACTGTACTGTTTATTACAGAGTATGGCTGCCATGCTGAATAATTTCTTGACTTAATCACACTGTACTTTCTATTACAGAGCATGACCAGAGTATGGCTGCCATACTGACCAAGTTCTTGATTTAATCACACTATAATTTTTATTACAGAGTATGGCTGCCAAGCTGACCAAGTTCTTGACTTATTCACTCTGTACTTTCTATTACAGAGCATGAACGGAGTATGGCTGCCATGCTGACCAAGTTCTTGACTTAATCACACTGTACTGTTTATTACAGAGTATGGCTGCCATGCTGACCAAGTTCTTGACTTAATCACTCTGTACTTTCTATTACAGAGCATGACCAGAGTATGGCTGCCGTACTGACCAAGTTATTGACTTAATCACACTATACTGTATATTACAGAGCATGACCAGAGTATGGCTGCCGTACTGACCAAGTTATTGACTTAAACACACTATACTGTTTATTACAGAGCATGACCGGAGTATGACTGCCGTACTGACCAAGTTCTTGACTTAATCACACTGTACTGTTTATTACAGAGCATGACCAGAGTATGGCTGCCGTACTGACCAAGTTATTGACTTAATCACACTGTACTGTTTATTACAGAGCATGACCAGAGCATGGCTGCCGTACTGACCAAGTTCTTGACTTAATCACACTATACTGTTTATTACAGAGCATGACCAGAGTATGGCTGCCGTACTGACCAAGTTCTTGACTTAATCACACTATACTGTTTATTACAGAGCAAGACCAGAGTATGGCTGCCGTACTGACCAAGTTCTTGACCTAATCACACTGTACTGTTTATTACAGAGCATGACCAGAGTATGGCTGCCGTACTGACCAAGTTCTTGACTTAATCACACTATACTGTTTATTACAGAGCATGACCAGAGTATGGCTGCCGTACTGACCAAGTTCTTGACTTAATCACACTATACTGTTTATTACAGAGCATGACCAGAGTATGGCTGTCATGCTGACCAAGATCATTGTAAGTCATACCACCTTTTTCTTTGAATTTATGAATATAATGCGGTCATTATCGTGTGTCTGCTGCTTTACACCTCCGGTTGCTTTCTGACTGCCATTCACATGATACTCACTCAATGACTTGATACTTTTTCTAACTATCTGTGCGCATATTATTTTCAATTTAACTATTTGTAAAGTCACTCCACTGTGTCACACTGGGGGATTTATGAAAACTTTGTACTTGTATTTGCAGTTGTTGCTTTTGGGTTACCCTATTTTACATGAAAACTTCCATCATAGTTTCAGTTATGTTGATCAAGCTTAGTTACAATTTTTTTCACCGAGCATCTTGATGTTTGCTTTCTGACAGATATTCACTGAATATTCACCCAACAGTTTGATACTTGTTTTAAAACTATCTAAAGGTGTCCATGGCCGAGTGGTTAGTCCCTGACTTGAAATCCTCTTCGGAACAGGAATCTTTATGTGACGAAGCTATCCAGCTGACTTGCGGAACATCGGTGGTTCTACCCAGGTGCACGAACATTACTCTGTCATGGGCACCTGCAGTCTTCCTCCAACAATGGAAGCCGGAAAGTCGCCTTATGACCCAAGCTGTTGGTACGACTATCAAGTCCAATTCAATGAAAACGAATCTCTGCATAGATACTAGTTTATAAATTATGCTGTGTGTAAAGTTCAGTGACACACCACTGTGTCACACACGAGGATGAAGATGTTTATTATCCTTTTGTTTGCTGTTGTTGCTTATTCGAGTCTGTTTTGGGTTATCATGTTATCCATACAAATTTCCATCATAATTTCACTGATGTTGATCAGGCTTAGTGACAACTTGTGTCAGTCGATGTTGTTGTTTGTGTTCTCAAAACTAGAATTAAAAGAAGTAAACAAGGTGAGGGGAGGAATTATTAATACCATAACTTTTTAATTTATCGAAAACAACTCTGCTTCTCGAATTTTCAGTCCCCTGACCTTCTTCAGGAAAAAAATTCTATAGCTATGTCTTGTAACCCTTCACAAATTACTGTAACTCAATGTAACATAGCTATGTCTTGTAACCCTTCAAATTCTTATTCACGACAAACCTAAGGATGCTCTCTGAATGACTTGCATTGGTTAGTCTCACCAGCACTGATCATAGTTGTTTGTTATTGTGTGTGAAACTGAAAGAGTATTCACTATCCACAGTCACAACAAATGATACTCTCTGAATGACTAGCATTGACTAGTCTCATCATCATTCATCATAGTTGTTTGTTGTCATGTGTGAAACGGAAAACAAATTTACTATCCTCAGTCACAACAAACCTTGGGGATGATCTGACATAGTCCTTTATTGTTGATGCCTCTTCTGCTGATGTATGATCCTGTTGTTGCAGAAGTTGAGTAATTCTTGAATAAATTACATTGACTGGTCCTGCTGGTGTCTTTCTTGCTGTAGTAATTTTTATATGAATCAGTTTTACTTGCACTGATTTCTGTGTATTTGGTATACTGTCAAAAAAGCAGCGCCATGCTTCACTTGTCATTGCAACATGCCATAACTCTACTGTTTCAAGGTCCCTTAACTCAGGAGAAAACTGTAATTGTCTTGCACCAAAATCTGTATTCCACAGTTTAATAGACTGTAAATGTACAAGAGTCGGCACAGTTGTGATCAGTGTGTCAATGTCTACAGGTTGCTCCCACCGTTTACAGTCCAAGTGTTGTAGTTTGGGAGCCCCGTGTAGACATCTCAGTACAGATGCACTAGCTCCAGGTTGATATAAGTGCCAAATCTCACATATCTCCAGGTCTGTGGTGTTCACCTGTACCGTCTCCACATCTAGGAGCCCTAGTGTAAGCCTATGTAGCTGTGTCAGCTGTGACAAGTCTAGTTGGTATCTACAGGCTCTATGAAGGGTGAGGTCTGAGCAGTTATAAAAGGTGTGGTCTGAGCAGTCTATTTTAC
Organism: Cyrtodaria siliqua; assembly: GCA_037043455.1. Lineage (NCBI taxonomy): Eukaryota > Metazoa > Mollusca > Bivalvia > Adapedonta > Hiatellidae > Cyrtodaria > Cyrtodaria siliqua. The sequence continues at coordinate 37,765 of JAWPHD010013014.1, forward strand.
ACAGCACTATCTGCCTCATCTGTGTCCTCTGTGACAGGAATGATATTAACCCTTCAACCTCATCATGTGGCAGTTTAATGTTACGTAGATGGAGGGCCTCTAGCTGATATAAACTACCCAGCATGGTGGGGAATTGTTGCTTATGCGGTTTATTGTCGTAGCCTACCAATACAAGTGATTTCAGTGTGTTCTGAGACTTAGTAACCATATGGTAGATAAAGTCATAACCTACAGTGGTATCATCAATCATGTCAATAGTGTAATTCTCGATAACCAGTCTCTGCAGTGCACCAGCCTCCAGTAGAGCTGTTTGTAAGCTTGTTGTCAGCACAGATATGTCTATGCGTAGAGACTTTATATTGGTTATGTTTGTAATGATCAAAGCTTCTGGTGGTGCTTCATGGTACTCACTAATGAAAATGTCTTCAATCTTGAGTTTTGGGATTGAGCTTTCCCTGACACAGTCTAAAATAGCAGTCTGTACATGCCGCGTGAGTTTATATGTGTCATCATCCTGCATTTCGTATTCTACATTTCTTCTATATTGCTGTACTCTACTATCACGAGAAGCCACATCACAGATGTGCTCTGACATTCTAAATGCACACTGAGGATGCAAGCCACTTATGAACACAAGAACCTTTTCCATTTCTAAACAGATGTCTAGACTGCCACATATGCTGAATATGTGCTGCAAATGTGTGTCTATACCATCAGTACTCATGGAAACAAACAGTGCTGCCAAAAATTCATGAAAAGATTTGTGTAAGAATGATAAGCTTTTCAGGCGTGATGTGCATCCCTTTACCAGCTTGCTTTGTGATAATATGCCAACTTTGAGGCAAATCTCTATCTCTATCTGAGACAATCCATTTATCTCTGCTACTAAACTATCAAACACAAGTGACGACTCGCGGTTCATATTTAATAGCGTTTCAAATGCCATTTTGCTGAGAGAATACAACAAACTGCTAAACTGTACACATTTTCTTTTTTTATCAAAGCAGTGTGGGAGTTTTCTCTGTGACGTTGTCTCTTCTTCTTTCACTCGGATGAAATCCTGGTTGCCTGCTAATCTTTTTTCTGCCAGTTCAAACAGAAGATCCATCATGCCACTGTAAACATCACACTGAGTTTCTCCGAGTGGCCTCCCATCATGCCAGAGACATATCAGCTGCTTCAGCATTATGGGGATGTGTCTAAATTGATCCAAACGCTTTTCCTCTAGTGCCCTTTCAAACTCCTCTGCAAACATCGTATCTGTATTTGGATGTTCATTGAGAATGTTTACAACAGACTTTATGAATTCCATCGATGAGCCACGATCTATTCCTGTCAGCTTTATCTGCCGATCAATCTCAGAGTTTCTTATTCTTAACACTTCCAGTTTCCAGGGCCTGGATGTTGTAAGAATGGAACAGTTGTTTGTGACCTTTCTGGCTGGTAGTCCAGTACTCACATCAAACAGGGACATCTGCCTATGCTTTGGTGGGTTATCCTCTGGTGGGGTCCACTCATCGAGGCCGTCAAGGATGATTAAACTTTGTACAGAGTCATCTTCTAAGACCATGGGTAATAGATTCTGGTGTTTGGCTGGTACAAGGTTTGTTAATATCATTTCTTCCACACTGCTATATGAGAGCGCATTTCTTAAAGGGATAAAGAATAGGAAATCAAATTTGGACATTGTATGTTCGTGTTCAGTGGAGAAGCAGCCATGAGTTTCTTGTGTAGAATGAGTTGTACACCAAGAATCCACCATCTTCTGACACAGTGTACTCTTCCCCATCCCTGCATCTCCTGTGATGTAGATCTTCTTGCAGAGATGGGAGTCTTTATGAAAGATGTCATGGTATGATGTGATAGATCTTTCCTTTTCGTTTGATTTCTGTCCCTTGTCAACTAGTTCCATGCAGAGTGTGACATACAACTCTGCAATTTTAGCATCGTCCTCATCAGACATGAGAGGATAGACGGGCACTGTCAAGGCATTGTCACGGTACACCTCAATGAGCTTCCTCTGAAGATCTGGTAATGGAAAATATAATAATCAGTTTCTTACACTTTCAGCACAATTGTCAAAAAATATGACCTAGTTAAAATGTTAATACAGACTGCAACTTATGAATCCATTAGAACAGAATGATCCAAAAATCAAATGGGATAGAAATACAATTTGATCATTATCTCATATTTTATATTCCATAATTCAATATACAGTCAAACCTGGTTTAAGATCGCTCAGGAGAAAGACCGAAAGTGGTCTCTTAATACAGGTTGTCTCTTATTACCGGTTCTAACTTCCAAAGAAATGTTTAGTTATTATGTACTTGTACTTTGTATAAACTGTACATGAGTGTAAATGTTTATTTTGTGAAGATTTATAATTATAAGTGAATTAACATTTAGACCATAGTACTTAGCCCGGTAAATTATATATTTATTTTAACCTGGTTTATTTTTATTTTTGATATATATATATTTTTTTGTTCTTGTTTTTTTATTGAAACACCGACAACCCACAAAATCGATATTCCATAGTGCCGAATTATACACGTTCCCAAGTATAGTAGCGTTACCAATAACAACCAAAGTGAATACGACTTCCGAAAGTAAAATATATTTAATTAACGATGAATTTTGTTTGTATTTTAAGATATTTCTCCGTAATGAACAAATAAAAATTATAAGCGATTATTAACAACCTGAATGTCATATTTCTTCCTGTCAACTAGGTCGACTTCAACTAGTGTTAGAGCTGGAATGAGTACTTGAGTAACCAGGTATCGGTTAGGGTAACGGGTACAAAATTAGTACCCGTTATCCGCCGGTAATATACAAAAGTATTGCTAAGACTTTGAATCGATAAGCCGAACATGTGCACACAAGTGTTTCAAACGAAAATCTTATCTATGAGGCCATCGTAGCTACTATTAGGCCATAGAGGCCCGGGCCTATACATCAATTTGAAAAATGAAAAAATGAAAAGTCCAAAAATGAAATAAAAAATAAATCCGGTGGGGGTGGAGTGTAGGGGTGGGGTGTTAAGGGTCAACATTTGTTTCTTATTTTATTTTACAGTGTAGGTAATTCTACTTTGTCAAAGTTAATGCTGAAAAATATATCTTCAAATACCACACATATAAGTGTTCTGTCAGATATTCGCCAAAATGCACCATTACATGGGACACCCCCCTCCCCCCCCCTCCCCCTCCACACTCCACACCAAATGTTTATTTTAGTTTGTCGGGCCTTTATATGCATTTCAGGTCAGCTACGCCCCTGCAGGCTGCATCACAGTGATTATAATCGCGATGCCTGGATTCACATCCCCTGTCCGACTGTCGGACATACATCATGTACATAGCTCATGTTTACAGTAAGGTAAGAAACTTAAAGATAAATGGCCACCCTTGTTGTAGTATTATCAATTAACACATTTAGCTCTTAAACATCATGTGAACATTTCTTGATAGTCTCGGAGAGAAACATATATTGAAGACCGCTACTAAGTTGTATGTAAAAATAAGTATTATTTGCATGACGTAGATACTACTTTTACCACTGCTTGACTGCACGAGGAAATGCGGTAAATCTGAATTGTATAGCTGCACAACTATTGCCAGATAATTGATAAATACATTTACTTGTGGATTAATTTACCTGTTCAAAGTTTTCTACATCATCAAATAAATCTTATTCTCGCTTTTCAAAGATAGTTCAATGTGTGAATTGTATATATGTATTGTTGTGTATTGATTTCGATTTAAACAAACATAAACATGTTCATGAAACAAAACATGGACGGAGAACTTTAAAATTGCGTCATACATTTTATTTGTTTACAAATCATTTTCATTTTACATGTTCATAACATACACCGAGTCTCGACTTGCATATTTTTGCCCGGATTAATAATTACTACACGTCCATGTTGTGTATACGCGTGTTTCCTCACTGTACCATGTATTGTTCTGAGATGTAAATAGAAATTACGTGATCTAAACAAATGATTGTTATGTTATCCAATCATTTCGTTGTATAAATAAAACTTTAATACTGTTGTCCAATCACAGCTTGGTATTATAATAAACTTATGAAAAGGGGCCTATTCATGCATAATTAAACCATTCTGTTCATCAGCCCCCAATCATCAATCAAAGGTGATAGGGTCAAACCCGGTACGTTCGCACACCTTCGTGTGTGTGTGTGTGTGTAGTTCTAAGGTTTATAGTCCGTCCGCCAACGAACACGTCAAGGTATACCTGACGCGATGGGCACAATAGAGTCTGGACTTTCGCCCACCTTCGTATTCAGGCATTTATTTTGACCAGAAGCTTTATGAAATAATTGCATTAAACCATTTTTATGCTTTTGTCATCACATCTCTGGTACAGTCGGACTCTTACCGGTACAATCGGACACCCATGATGGTACACTCGGACATCTACGAAAGTTTGGAAACCGTAAAAGTTTTTTTTAAAAAAAATCACTATACAAGGTAAAAGACGATAAGGAGCCATACACAACTACTATTTAAGTACATATATACAAACATAGAAAAACATGCCCAACCCATCATTTGCCTCCATTTTCCTTGGGCTGGAAGTGTGGAGATGGTTTGAAATTGATCGACTCAGATTTATTAGATCTATAACAATTTATAAAATTAAATTGATGTTGACTGTTTTGGAAGACGCTTAAGTAAGAGTGATACCTTAGCCTAAATCCACACGTTTCATTTGAAACTACCAGTTTGAATTGAGCCTATTAAGGTGTCCGACTATTTACCTGGGGTATGGTACACTTTCATTTTGTCAAATAAATTAACCTAACAATAAACGAATATTTTATTTTAATTTTTTATATTTTAATCATCAACTACATAACTTAATTGTTCAAATGGACATACATTTCAAAGAAGTACGACCAACAAGATCGAGTAATATTGCAGATTTGCTGGAGCGGTTAACAGGATGATCCTATATGGAATGTTTGTAAATGTTGTTATTTGACAAATCAAAAAGTGTTACACTTTGCATAATAATAACAAAGTCAAAGCTAAGAACATACATTTTTAATGGATAAGATTATGACATCATACGTGATTATACCAGGAAGTACTCTCAAACAGTGTTGTGAGTGTGATCAAGCGTCCGATCGTACCGGGCTGTCGGAACGTACCGGGTTTGACCCTAATTGATACTGAAACTTATTAAGTGGCACTTATACTCGATATAAGGAATAAAAGACTAATTAGGTTATTGTTGAATTTATGTTTGATCTCGTTTCTGTTTGATTTACCGAGAGTTAAACTGGGGTTTTCCAGATTTGTATTTTCTTGAGGGAAAAGGTGGTGGTCGCTTATTCAAGTTATTGCTATTTTGGTATGACAATATGCAGTCATTGGTCACGTTAGACAGGTGCTCACTTGTTGCTGTATACATTGATAGCAAATGTTGTCAGTGCAGGGGTGTTTTGGGGGAAACTGAAAGTGGTCGCTTAGGCAGAATGCCCCTTAGAACCGGTGGTCGTATGGTTGGACTGTATCCTTTCTTTAATCTATATTAATCCCCTATAATATGCAGTTGTTGTTAACTCTACTGATCACAGATCAGCAGAGCTTATTGCGTGGTGCGGCGTCTGTCTGTCTGTCTGTTCGTCCGTCTGTCAGTCTGTAAACTTATTTTGGTAGCGACTACTCCTCTGAAACCCCTGGATGGATTTTCATGAAACTTTAAAGGAATGTTGTACATAATGTCTACCGTATTGTTTCTAATTAGCGCTCCCCCTCTAATTAACACCCCCTCCCCCCCCACTAACTTTTAAAAAAAAGAAATCTTACCTTGAGGTGTAAAAGTGGTTAATATCCAAGAAAAGTGGTTACAATCTAAGAAACAGTATACACACACTTGTGAATTTAATTCCATATTTCAGTAACACAACATTTTTTAGCATTATATAAGGAAATTAAAATGTGTACTGGCTTACGAAAAGCGTTCTAATAAGCGCCCCACTTTACCGAAAATGTCACGCCCCCCGGGGGCGCTAATTAGAAACAATACGGTAGTTGACCTTAGCCAAAATTCACGTTGATGTGAAATCCAAGATGGCCGTCAAAGCTAAAAATAGATTTTTAAAAAATATGTTTGTAGGTACTACTTCTTGGAAATCTATAAGTGATATTGATATGAGACTTTTTCTAAAATGATCAGTATGACATGATGTTGGTGCTTGTCAAAAATCATTTGGATTCAACGTTAAACATGGCTGCAGCGGCCATCTTTGTTGACATATAGTTATATAACAAAAAGTTGTAGAGACTACTCCTCTGAAACTACTTGACGTATTTTCATGAAACTTCACAGGAATGTTGCTCTTGATGTCTTATTGATCCTAGCAAAATTTCAGGTTAGCCGGAAATCAAGACGACCGCCACGGCCAAAAATAGATTTTTCAACAACAAGTAGCAAAAATTCACGTTGATGTGAAATCCAAGATGGCCGCCAAAGCTAAAAATATATTTTTAAAAATCAAGTTTGTAGTGACTACTTCTTGAAAACTATAAGTGATATTGATATGGGACTTTTTCTAAAATGATCAGCATGACATTTTGTTGGTCCAATAGTTTTGATTCAACATTAAACATGGCTGCCAGTGGCCATCTTTGTTTACATAGAGTTATATAGTAAACACTTGTAGCGACTACACCTCTGAGACTACTTGAAGGATTTTCATGAAATTTCACAGGAATGTTGCTCTTGATGTCTAATTGATCCTAGCAAAATTTCAGGTCGGCCGAAAATTTAAGATGGCCACCATGCCACAAAACAAATGTGTACTTTTTGAAAACTATAAGTAATATTGATATGGAACATTTTCTAAAATGATCAGCATGACATGATGTTGGTCCTTGTTAAAAATCATTTTGATTCAACATTAAACATGGTTGCCAGCGGCAATTTTTGTTTGCATAGAGTTATATATAAGAACTTAATGACGACTCTGAAACTACTTGACAGATTTTCACGAAATTTCACAGGAATGCTGATCTAGCTATCAAAACAGTAGAGCTTCAAGGTCATTGACCTCTTGTTAGCTCGACTATTCAAAGAATAAAAGAGCTTATGTAATCACCCCATCGTCGGTGTTGGCGTCGTCATCCCACATAAAGGTGTGCGTGTAAGCTGTGTTTACAAGTCTATGTCTCTTACATTTCTTGTCCTTATATCTTAAGGACTGCATAAGCAATTTTGGTTCCTGTAACCCCCGGGCTCCCATGGAACCCAAATTCAACCAGCCCTAAAAATGTTGGTTCCCGTAACCCCCGGGCTCCCATGGAACCCAAATTCTGATAGCCCTTAAAATGTGTCTATTTCACATCAAATGTTGCGTGTAAGCTGTGTTTACAGGTCTATATCTCTTACATTTCTTGTCCTAGCTCAACTAAATTTGGTAATTGGTTTCCTTATAGTCTGTTGTAAAGGGTTGCGTAAGTAATTTTGTCTTCTGCAAATTCTGGGCTCCCATGTAACCTAAATAGTGATGGCCCATAAAATGTGCAATAAAGGCAGATCTAGGTTTGCGTATAAGCTGTTGTATATATCTATAATTTTGGTTTGGGATTTCTTATAGCATTATGCATTTTATTCATACTTCACCCATATTGGGGTGTGGGCTCCCTCCTGCCCCACCCCATCCCCCACCGCCTCCATCTCCCCCACGCCCCATTTTATTTTACATGTGTTGTTTTGGTCAATTCTTACACATATAGCTATGTTGCCCCTCCCACACCAACCCGCCCCACCTTCCCCAACCCCCACTAGAAGCTCAATAATATTTTTCTTTCTTACATATTTCTGTGTAGTTTTGGTCAATTCTTACACATATAGCTATGTTGCCCCACTCCCCCCGCCTCCACCCACCACTCGAAACTCAATTATTTGTGTTTTTTTTTACATATTTCTGTGGTTTTATTTGGTCATTTCTTACACATTTAGATATGTTGCCCCTCCCCCTATCTACCTCCCTCCTCCCCACACTCACCCATATTGGGGCATGGGCTCCTTCCTTCCCGTCCCCACCCCGTTTTTTTACGTGTGTTATTTTGGTCAATTCTTACACATATAGATAACTATGTCGCGCCCCGCGCCCCGCCTCCCCACACACTCAAAACTCAATTTTTTTTACCTATTTCTGTGTTGTTTTGGTCAATTCTTACACATATAGCTATGTTGCCCCCCCCACCCCTGTACCCCTCCTCCCGGCCCCCGACTCAATTTTTTTTTATACATATTTTTGTGTTGTTTTGGTCAATTCTTACACATATCGCTATGTTGCCCCTCCCTCTATCCACCTCCCTCCTCCCCCACTCACCAATATTGGGGGCATGGGCTCCTTCCTTCCCGTCCCCACCCCGTTTTTACGTGTGTTATTTTGGTCAATTCTTACACATATAGATAGTTATGTTGCGCCCCGCGCCCCACACCCCCCACACTCACTCAAAACTCGATTTATCTTACCTATTTCTGTGTTGTTTTGGTCAATTTTTACACATATAGCTATGTTGCGCATTCCCCCACACCCACCTCTGTACCCCCCTCCTCCCCATCCCCCCCGCTTACCTATTTCTGTGTTGTTTTGGTCAATTCTTACACATATTGCTATGTTGCACTCCTGCACCTGCCCCAACCCCATCCCCCAACCATCTGCCCACCCCATCATCACCAGTATCTGATTTGTTTTTCTTCATAACTCTACGTTGTTTTCTTTCACCCCATCTGCCCACCCTCAACCATAACCCCACCCCATCATCACCACCCGAAAGTGCTTTTTTTTGTGTTTTTTTACATATGTCTGTGTTGTTTTGTTTTATCAAATCTACACCTATATCAATGATGTGCCCATGCCCTGCCCCCCATTGGTTTATGGGCTCCCCTCACATGGAGGACATGGGGAGGGCAATTGTTTCCATTTTAACTTCCATTATTTGGATATTAAAATTTTAATTTTAATGCAATCATTTACATATAAAACAATTAGATTAAATTCAGATACACAGATGAAATATCAATAAAAAAAAACTGAAATGAGGCCACAATAAAAATTGCCAGATATCCTCGCCCTCCACAAGTTGCCTTTCGAACCACAATTTTTTTTAAAATGACAGCAATTTTGGATTAAAAACTGATAAAAATAAAAATAAATCACACCCTGGCCCAAATGTTACTATAATTTGTATGAGATTCCAACAATAATTTTATATCAGCCCAAGTTTCTATACCTGCCCCGCCCCCAACCCCACCCCCATTGTTTTAGCCTTGTTTTCTGATGGAATATACTGGCTATATCATTTATTATCCTCTGAAAATTCGAATAGATGAGCTGTGCTGTTCTCCGACAGCTCTTGTTATTACTTGTATTCCTCAAATAGTTTTGAACGAGTCGTTCCCAAACTTCATATACACATAACAACTGACGACCTTATTTGATCACCTTCAGTGATAGTTCTAGTTTGCAGTTGATTTACTATAATGTTATGGACCTCTACCAAGTTTGTTTAAATGGTGACCCTGGGTCACATTCAGCCTACCCCAGGGGTCACATGTTGCATTTACTATAAACTTATGGTCCTTTACCAAGTTTTTTCAAATGGCGACCCTGTTGTCAAATTTGGCCCCACTGCAGGGGTCACATGTTTTACGTACTGATATAGGGAAAAACTTGAAAAACTTCTTCTCTGTAACACACATCTGGGTGTGTCAACTGAATACGGAAATGACTTGTTATATTTGATCAACAAGAACATACTAGAAATGGACAGAAGACGAATGAAAATATCATATTATGAAAACAAGACAAAATATCTCTCGCATTTTGCCCGAGATAACAACGGGTATAGCACCATTTATACCATAGGAGACATAACAAGAGGTCAATGACCTTGAAGCTCTACTGATAGGTTTTTGGTAGCTAGATCAGCATTCCTGTGAAGTTTCATGAAAATCCGTCAAGTAGTTTCAGAGGAGTAGTCGCTACAAGTTTTCATTATATAACTCTATGTAAACAAAGATGGTCACTGGCAGCCATTTATATATTTAACGTCAAATCAAAATAATTTTTGACAAGGATCAAGGATCAACATCATGTCATACTGATCATTTTAGAAAAAGTCCCATATCAATATCACTTAAAGTTTTTGTCTCACCTTTTCGAAGAAAAAAGAGACAGGTGTTGCTTTTCCGGCAGTGGCGTCATTTTCTCCCAAACTCTATAAACTAGACCTTTCAAAATTTGCTTATAGTTGTATCTTGGCTGGTGCATCGCAACGTGACAAAGCAAATGTGGAAATGACCTAGACCCTCCAAGCAAAGGGCAGAAAACTTAATAATGTTTAGGTTCAACTTTTGAGTTTAGGTCACTTTTTCACAAACTGTTTTCACTAGACCTTTAAAACTTTGCTTATAGTTGTATCTTGAGGGGTACATCACAACTCGACAAACCAAATGTGGAAGTGACCTTGACCCTCAAAGCAAAGGGCAGATAACATAATAATTTTACCTTCAACTTTTGCAGGTAAATTTCGTGCAAACTGTATGCACTACACCTTTCAAACTTTGTTTATAGTTGTATCTTGGGTGGTACATTGCAACGTGACAAAGCATATGTGGATGTGACATTGACTCTCCAAGCAAAGGGCAGATATAGAGGATCTTAAACGAGTTACCATTTCATATACGATTTATGAAATGAGTTATGAATTATTTTAATTTTAACGAGCCTTTTGGTGAGAGGTATAAGACACAAACTTAAAGATAATTCATAACGAGTTTCATAAATCTTATATGGAATGGGAACGAGTTTAAGATCCTTTTTATCACATAACATTGCAGTCAAATTAGTAAAAATTAATTCAAATGGACATAGAATCGCCACGACGTCAGACACACTTTAGCGCCAAAACGTCACACGTTTAAGTTGCCTATAAAAGAGTTTGTGTCTTATACCTCTTTACAAAATAGCAGTTTACGTCAACTTTTTAACAAACCAACAACGTTTTGTATAACGTGCATTATTTTTATAAGCTGTCACAAATATTAAGTTTATGACTCGGATCTGGGTGAATTTGTAATAAATAAATAGTTCCAGTTAATAAACTTGTGTAGTGTTACAGGTTTAACTCAACCAATCAAAATCGTTCCAGGTTGTATTACACGTGTGTCATACAATATAATATTAAACGGGTGTTTGACACTGCTAACAAGGAACGTTATGTGATAAAACCTTATCATTTTTACCTTCAACTTTGGCGTTTAGGTCACTTTTTCACAAACTGTATGCACAACCGTAAGACCTTTCAAACTTTGCTTAAAGTTGTATCTTGAGTGGTATATTGCAATGTGACAAAGCAAATGTGAATGTGACCTTCAACTTCCAAGCAAAGGGCTGATAACTTTAATTGTTACATTTACATCACTTTCTCATGAACTATAATTATGCACTAGATGTCTTAAACCTAATTTATAGCTTAATCTTTGGAAGAAAAAGTATTCTATTTTGACATAGTTGTGTCTTGGGTAGTGCATCTTTTTGGACGCATGGATTTCATCTATGACCTTGACCTACTTTTTTGAGCTGATGATTATTAGCTCTATTGGCCAAGGGCCTTAATTTTTCATCAGATCTTTACTAAACTTTAACAAATTGTTAATATTAATAAAAGCTCGGACAAGTTCGAAAACCAACCAAATCGGACCATTAACAGCGGAGCTATGGCCCTTGATTTAGTTAAAAATGCTATATTTTGCATCGTTAATACGATAGGGCTTTCATTTGTCATCTGATCTGACCCTTGAAGGATACTATTGCACTCGACGGCATGTTACCAGATGTTTTGCCGTTTTTTTTATTATTAGTAGTATTTTTTTTTTGTTTGCTTTTTTTTTTTTTAAATATATTCCTTTTTTTTTTCTTTTTTTTCTTATTTTTTTTTTTTTTTCATCGTTCTTTTTATTAAAGGACTAGGTATGATAAGGAACAAAATTGGCCCCCAATATTGAAAGTTTTAATGCACAAGTTTTGAACATCTAATTTAGCTACAAATGAACTGAATCAATATTAAAACTCATTACAAGTACGTCTGAAGGCTCTAAATGAGTTTAAGAGCCCCACAAACAAGGCCTTTTCTTTCAAATAATTACATTTTTATTCATTTTCAGCAGTTTTCGATCAGTTTTTGGTCTTGGAAATACAGAGCGCACCCTCGAGCACAGCTAATTTTTTGTTGAAACATGTATTTGATAGGGATGCATCATCAGCCAAAAACCTGTGTGTGCTCGGAGGTGCGCTATATATTTTTAGGATAAAAATCTTGCCCAGAAAGTTCCAAAATCTACAAAATATAACAAATTACCAAATATACCGTTTTTTGAGACCGAATTAAATCTTCTAGATAAATAAAATAAATAAAAATATATTTTGAAGATAGAATATGATCAATTTACTTCAATATGCACCACAGATTATATGTAAATATTATTTTTTTGCATTTTGAATATATTGGGGGCCAAAATACCCCCTTATAATACCTTGTCCTTTGTTTCATTATTATTTATTTTTCTGTTGATTTTTTTTTGATTTTTGATTTTTTTTTCTTTATTTCTTTTTTATTTCATATATATTTTTTAACTACTTTTAATTTTTTTTGTGTTAACGCCGTGTTAGCAGGAAGCATTGCTATGTTTTCTAGTTGTGCCTATTGCGTTTTTATCCTGTGATTTTCAACAAGGACCTACATTATGTCATGCTGATCATTTTAGAAAAAGTCCCATATCAATATCACTTATAGTATTCAAGAAGTAGTCGCTACAAACTTGTTTTTTGAAAATCTATTTTTAGCCGTGGCGGCCATCTTGAATTTCCGGCCGACCTGAAGTTTTGCTAAGATCAATTAGACATCAAGAGCAACATTCGTGTGAAGTTTCATGAAAATCCGTCAAGTAGTTTTAGAGGAGTAGTCGCTACAAGTTTTCATTATATAACTCTATGTAAACAAAGATGGCCACTGGCAGCCATGTTTAAAGTCAAATCAAAATAATTTTCGACAAGGATCAACATCATGTCATACTGATCATTTTAGGAAAAGACGCATATCGATATCACTTATAGTTTTCAACAAGTTGTTGCTACAAACTTGTTTTTTGAAAATTTTAGCCGTGGCGGCCATCTTGAATTTCTGGCCGACCTGAAATTTTGCTAGAATCATTTAGACATCAAGAGCAACATTCTTGTGAAGTTTCATGAAAATCCGTCAAGTAGTTTCAGAGGAGTAGTCGCTACAAGTTTTCATTATATAACTCTATGTAAACAAAAATGGCCGCTGGCGGCCATGTTTAAAGTCAAATCAAAATAATTTTCGATAATGATCAACATCATTCAATACTGATCATTTTAGAAAAAGTCCCATATCAATATCACTTATAGTTTTCAAGAAGTACTCGCTACAAACTTGTTTTTTGAAAATCTATTTTTAGCTGTGGTGGCCATCTTGAATTTCCGACCAACCTGAAATGTTGCTAGGATCATTTAGACATCAAGAGAAACATTCCTGTGAAGTTTCATGGAAATCCATCGAGTAGTTTCAGAGGAGTAGTCGCTACAAGTTTTACTAAATAACTCTATGTAAACAAAGATGGCCACTGGCAGCCATGTTTAACGTTGAATCAAAACGATTTTCGACAAGGACCAACATCATGCCATGCTGATCATTTTAGAAAAAGTCCCATATCAATATCACTTATAGTTTTCAAGAAGTACTTGCTACAAACTTGTTTTTTGAAAATCTATTTTTAGCTGTGGTGGCCATCTTGAATTTCCGACCAACCTGAAATGTTGCTAGGATCATTTAGACATCAAGAGAAACATTCCTGTGAAGTTTCATGGAAATCCGTCGAGTAGTTTCAGAGGAGTAGTCGCTACAAGTTTTTACTAAATAACTCCATGTAAACAAAGATGGCCACTGGCAGCCATGTTTAACGTTGAATCAAAACGATTTTCGACAAGGACCAACATCATGCCATGCTGATCATTTTAGAAAAAGTCCCATATCAATATCACTTAGAGTTTTCAAGAAGAAGTCGCTACAAACTTGTTTATTGAAAATCTATTTTTAGCTGTGGTGGCCATCTTGAATTTCCGAACAACCTGAAATATTGCTAGGATCATTTAGATATCAAGAGAAACATTCCTGTGAAGTTTCATGGAAATCCGTCGAGTAGTTTCAGAGGAGTAGTCGCTACAAGTTTTTACTAAATAACTCTATGTAAACAAAGATGGCCACTGGCAGCCATGTTTAACGTTGAATCAAAACGATTTTCGACAAGGACCAACATCATGCCATGCTAATCATTTTAGAAAAAGTCCCATATCAATATCACTTAGAGTTTTCAAGAAGAAGTCGCTACAAACTTGTTTTTTAAAAATCTATTTTTAGATTTGGTGGCCATCTTGATTTTACATCAACATGAATTTTTGCTAGGATCAACTAGACTTCATGGGCAACATTTCTGTAAAGTTTCATGAAAATACATTCAGTAGTTTCAGTGTAGTAGTCCCTACAAAAAAAGTTTATGGACAGACGGATGACGGACACCTCACCTCGGCATAAGCTCTGCGGATCTCTGATCAGTAGAGCTAAAAACTGAGTAACTAATCCATACCAGTCAAACACGAGTTGTACGCATAACTGATTACTAGAATAAACAGGAAATAATTAGCAAGGTTTAGGCCATAATAAATTAGCTGCTAGATTATCATCCCTGCCCGCCCCCGTTTTCCATGCCACCCTGGCAATTTTTATTTCTTTACGTCTTGACCGTTTGTGCAGAAACAAATATTCTGTGATTTAAAAAAGCTAGTAGCCTAGTATGACCCAGAGATCTAAGAAGTCGTGGTTTACTACGTCTCTGTCTATACTAGATCTAGCCCCTGTTGCAGTTGAACTATTTTTTATTATTTATAGAAGAAATATTTCTTAACATTTGAAAATGTTTAAATCCTTAAATTAATATGCGCCTGAAGGTATGAAACACTTAATTAAAAATGTGTTTTCAATCTTGGAATTACTCAGTAGTATGTGTTACTATTTTTGCCTTATTACATTTGGCGTATAAAATAAAAATAAAAATAATAAAAAAAATCAGGAAATAAATTTGGATGATAAAATAACAATTAATTTATTATGGCCTTAGCCTTAATGTCTCTGCCGATTGAGTGTGATTAGTTTCCATGGTTAACTGGGCAAATTGACACATGACAGGACATGTTTAACTAATAGCCAGACAGGTCGTAAATAGTTGTTTTTATACACTATCAGGGAAAACGGATGATCGTTTTTTCCTTTTCTTTATTTTTCAAAAATCAGAAATGTGCAAATTTACGTCCCCTTCAAAATGTCTTTTTGGAAAGAATCGCGAAATGTATTGTCCACCAAAAAAATTAATTTTCACAGTACATTTAGCTATTTTTAAATCCTTCTCAGACCTTTAGGCTCTTGTCTAAAGGTATGATGTATTGGGTTTAACATCATTTTTAACAATTTAGTGATATCCTGGTGGTGTCTACTTGTAACAGTGAGTTCAATGCTCAGCTTTATAGTGCTGCCACACTGGAATACCACACTGTAGACATATGATATGATAACCCAGTCACATTATACTGTCACACCGGGCTGACCAGTCCAAAAACTACCCTGTACATGATGAATGCAAGGGAGCTATTTTATGATGTCTTTGGTATGACCTGGCTGGGAATTGAACACACGATCTCCCACATGTGAGGCGGACACTAAACCTCCATGGTTGAGAGGGTAAAGACGGTGAGTTTGAAACCTTCTCGACTCCCTAAAGTGTCTCCTTGGCCGAATGGTTAACGACGTTGTGTTGTAAACTTTTTTGCCTGTCACTGCTGCGGGTTCTAATTCTACTGGCAGCTCAACTTGTAAGTGAGAAAGTGTTGATTCTTACGGATGCCAGGAGGTATACAGTACTGGGTCTACCTAGAAAACATTTGTGGTCTGCCTCCACCGCTAAAAATCGACTATCATCCATAGCCTAAAATGTGCTGATAAATGACGTTAAACTTCAAACAAACAAACAAACAATACACACTGCATTTTGTTAAAAGGTAAAAACTGTATCTCTGAGAGTACTATAAGTTACGCTGGTTTTCAATCCTTGTATGACCACTTGGACATTGGGATGGCAAAGAGCATTATTTCCGATGGTGCGTCATTGGCAAGACAATACAGCAAGACAGAACATACGGAACAATTCTGGATATGTATTACACACTTACCTTGCTTGTCTCTCAGGTACTTCTGTTTAGACTCGTTCTCTGTCAGTTGTCTCCCTTTGTTAATCTGTTCAATTTGTTCTCTGACCTCTTTCTGAATGTCTTTTACTGCTTCTTCTTTATCTTTGAGTATATTCTGCCTCTCATTTTCAATCTGTTCAATGTGATCTTTGCTTTTCGCTTCAATACTTGTTAATACATTCTGGCCCTCTTTATTTATATGTTCAATTTCATCTTTGCTTTTCGCTTCAATACTTGTTAATACATTCTGGCCCTCCTTATTTATATGTTCAATTTCATCTTTGCTTTTCACTTCAATACTTGTTAATACATTCTGGCCCTCTTTATTTATGTTTTTTCTTTCTTCTTTGCTTTTTTCCTCTACACTCATTACTGCTTTTTGCCCCTCAACTATGATTTGTTCAGTTTTCTCTTTGCCCTCTTTGTGAATTTCTTTTATTGATTCTTGTTTTTTCTCTTCTAGTGCCTTCATTGCATCAGCCCGTAGTTTTGTTTCATCTTCTTCAGACACAGTCAGCACCCCAGTCTTGATCTAAAAGTAAACATATTCCATTGATGTTGTGATATAGATAAATATACATTTGCCTGGAACTCTCAGAATCAGCCCCAAACCAGCAGAAAGAACGAAAAAAAGAAAGAAAGAAAGAATGAATGAATGAATGAATGAATGAATGAATGAATGAATGAATGAATGAATGAATGAATGAAGGCGTCTCCATGGCCGAATGGTTAACAATGTTGTGTTGTAAACCTTTGCTTCTCACCACTGTGGGTTCGATTCCCACTGGGAGCTCAACTTGTAAGTGAGGAAGAGTCGATTCTTATGGAGGTTTACAGTACTGGTTCTACACAGGAAAAGTGGGTGGTCTACCTCCACCACAAAAATTAACCATCATATATAACCTTACATGTGTTGAAAATGACATAAAACAGAATGAATGAATGAATGAATGAATTGAATGAATGAATGAATGAATGAATGAATGAATGAATGAATGAATGAATGAATGAATGAATGAATGAATGAATGAATGAATGAATGAATGAATGAATGAATGGTGTTTTAAGGTAAGGCGACACATAATTAGGTCATATTGTAGAAAACCGATAAACCGATGAAAATAAAATGGGAAATTATTGAAAATTATGTTAAAATGTAAAGGTAGAACTAGTTACAAATAAAGGATGATCAAATGCCCTTCAAATTCAAAAGTGAATTATATAGTCTGATTTTTTAAGGAATCCAAAACAGGACTGAAATCAGTTATATCAAATAACTTTTTTGTACTATAACTTGGTGGTATCTTTGTCACATATAGGATCTAAGTCTACACAATCACAATAACATGTGCATTGATACAGGTAACCAGCAATCAGAACCCTAATAGTAATAATATATATTGGTCATTCTACAAAAATGTGAAATTTTCAATGGAATAAAATTAAGAATTAAGAATTAAAGTAGTACAAAATGTAAAACTTTTTGTTTGAACATGAACAGGAAACAACAATCAACATGAAAAATGTTGCCTAGACAACAAAGTTTTTGTAGAAGTTAAAAATTAATGCATTTTTTAGCATTGCCCACATTAAAATATCATCCCTGTTACCATTTTTAAGCAAGAAATAAAAACTTTATATGTGTACATATTTGTTTTATATCTTTCAGAGTTGAAGATTGTTTTAGTGGAAAAAAATGAAATACGTGCACTTTATGCAAAAACATATAAATTTTGACTTTCAGGTAAAAAATGTACCATTTGAATTGAAATATATCAATGATATATAGGATTTTATACCGAAATAAGTTCACGATACTAAGCAGTGAATGGTATGTATACTGGAGTAAAATTACTAAATGTTATTCAGTTCACGACTTCTGAAATTTAAAGAAAAATATGTCTTCGACAGGAATGACAATTAACAACAGTAATGACTGTTTAACAGGAATGACAATAATGAATGGTTAACAGGAACAACTATGATGTTCTAATTACTCATTTATAGTGGCAATGTCTCATTTTATACATACAACTATATATAATAGTGTATAATAACAATTCTATTCATGCATCTAATCAAAATACATAACCTTATACACGGAAAACAGTGTTTTGAAAGCATAATTGGTAACAGGAATGAGCAAAATTCTCAATACCAATACATAAATTATTATAATTGTCAATTTGATAAGCAAATATATTTTAGAAATTTTAGTTTGGTTAATGATCTTCATGACATTATTAAACCAAGATAAATATCATTTCTAAAACATAGCTTTACTTAGAGACGAACATTATTCGGATTATTGACAGGGGACAATATGGGCTCATATTCCCTGCCTGGAAATTGTATTTACCCCAGCCGTAAGACCCTCTGTCTACAATCCAAACAATGAATTTGTTATATACTACAGGACTATCTAATGCCATTAATGTAATTGTATTTTAAAGTAGATATCATTCCTGTTACTATCTAAGTATAATTCCTGTTATTTTATTTCATTCTTCTTACCAAAATGATTATGACATAAGGTTAATAAGTAAAAAAAAACTTTATGTCATGTATGTTGATGATAATTATTTAATGCCACTGGTAACATTGTGCAGGAAAAATGATAAAAAGAATATACCATTTTTTCAAAGTGAACATCATTCCTGTAACTATGTTAGTGTACTTCCTGTTACCTTTTAGTCATTCCTGGTACCGGGAATGATAATGACATTCTTTCTCTAAGAACAAATCTTTACGTTATGTTTTCAATAGACCATTTTCTTTACATTCACATTTACTATTTGATGAAAATGGTAATAATTTGCAAGAGTATGTAATGCCATTAATGTAATGGTACATGTATGTTTAAGCAAATGTCACTACTGTTACTTTAGAAGCATAATTCCTGATATTCGTTGGTCATTCCTGTTTCAATTTCATTTAATTCCATTTATTGACACTTGCAAACACTTGCACATATTTCTATTGTATCAACATACATCAAGCATGTCTTCAAAGCAGTTTTGTATACAAATCAAAATATGACATCTTCTTATTTAAACACTATTACATGTTCTTCAAATAACATGAAATAAATTGTCAAATATGAAACCTGCATGAGTCATATCTGTTACTTTTTCTGGGTAATGGGAATGACAGTAACAGAAATGAAAAATTCAGTATTAAATATATGTTCAAATGTGACCTTTATCTGCTACTTGAAAATTTAAACCAAATTTTAAAAGAGAAACATTACACTACTACAACACATTTAAAAAAAGATTTTTGCAGTAAGTTTATAGAAATAAATGGCAAAACAGTAATGACAAAACAGTTGTCTTCCCAAGCACTTACCGCTATTTAACCTTTCAAAGTTTCCCTCCATAAAACCTTGCAGCTTCAACCTCCAAGTTTTCAAACAAAGGAAGCATCACTGGTGACATCTACTTCAAAAACAGTGTGTTGTCAAGGAGGATAACTCTCATAAACTGTTATTTCATGTGTAGTAACAGGGGTGACTTGAAAATGAGGGACAGCATTTTTTATTATATTTGAATGTGTTCTTTTTTCCTTCTTTCATGTTTATAGTTGTTTTATATTTATCCATGTACATATTTTACATAAAATATAAAAGTTACAAAATTAATTGAAATAAAGTTACTTAAAATTAATTGGACTGGGGACATGCAGTTTTAGAGGGGGTAGTCTATAAGAACGTAGAAAAAATAACTTAAAATCAAAAAAATAATTATAAACCACTATACCATTCTAATGGTGATACAATTATAAAACATAATTATAAGATTAAATATAAGAAAGTTATACACAAAAGACACATACATTTTTTAACTTTCAGGGACACAAATTTTCATTTTTCTGTAGAATGACCTAAAGGCTTGTAACCCAAATTTTGAACTGTCTTCATATTCAGCTTTCTCCGTGTGGTTGCCGGGGTAGAATACAACCACTGCAAATCCCGCTAGAGGCAATTTTTTGTGACAAAGTCAGTTTGGGTTGAAAATATGGGAAATGTATATGTATCTAGCTCCTTTGGGTCAAGCCTTAGATTAAGATATGTACCAGTGACTTGAAATAACCTAAGACATGTAAGGGTCATTAAACCTAAGCCAGTAAAAACAGTTTAATTAAAAAATTGATCTGTACCAATTTCCAAGGGTTCCCTTGTCAAAAAAGCTACCTTTAATTAGACCTGTGATTAAGTTAACTGTTCCAAAATGGTTAATTAAGATAAAATGAGCTTTTGTGGTATATAAGTAAGTTGACTGAAATGTCCAGTTTGTTTATCGATACAAGTTGTTTATCTATATAAAAAAAAATCTATAAATGTTTTTTTTTTTAAAAAGACTGAAGATACTTTTCTATTAATATGATAATTTGTCCTTGGCATCTATGGCATGTTGATCTGTAGGTATTGGACAGTAGTTACAATTATATATCTCACCTGTGACATTTGTCCTTGGCATCTATAGCATGTTGATCTGTAGATATTGGACAGTAGTTATAATTCTATATCTCACCCGTGACAATTTGTCTTGGCATCTATGGTATGTTGATTTGTAGATATTGGACAGAAGTTATAATTCTATATCTCACCTGTGACAATTTGTCCTTGGCATCATTGGCATGTTGATTTGTAGATATTGGACAGTAGTTATAATTCTATATCTCACCTGTGACAATTTGTCCTTGACATCTATGGCATGTTGATTTGTAGATATTGGACAGTAGTTATAATTCTATATCTCACCTGTGATAACTTGTCCTTGGCATCTATGGCATGTTGATCTGTTAGATATTGGACAGTAGTTATAATTCTATATCTCACCTGTGATAACTTGTCCTTGGCGTCTAATATGGCATGCTGATCTGTAGATATTGGACAGTAGTTATAATTCTATATCTCACCTGTGATAACTTGTCCTTGGCGTCTAATATGGCATGTTGATCTGTAGATATTGGACAGTAGTTATAATTCTATATCTCACCTGTGATAACTTGTCCTTGAAGGTAGCGCCGTGGTGTAATGGTTAGCATTGCGGCTTAGTAACCCAGGGATTGCGCGTTCAATCCCAGCCAAGACCGAATTTGGGTTAATTATCGAAATATTTCAAAAGTATTTCCTACCTTACCAGTCCTTCGGATGAGACTTTAAACCGAGGTCTGTTCGCTAAAATGCTTTGTGCAATACAGCGAGGATAAATAAACGCTTATAAGCACGTCCTTGGCGTCTAATATGGCATGTTGATCTGTAGATATGGACAGTAGTTATAATTCTATATCTCACCAGTGATAACTAATATGGCATGTTGATCTGTAGATATTGGACAGTAGTTATAATTCTATATCTCACCTGTGATAACTTGTCCTTGGCGTCTAATATGGCATGTTCATCTGTAGTTATTGGACAGTAGTTATAATTCTATATCTCACATGTGATAACTTGTCCTTGGCGTCTAATATGGCATGTTGATCTGTAGATATTGGACAGTAGTTATAATTCGATATCTCACCTGTGATAACTTGTCCTTGGCGTCTAATATGGCATGTTGATCTGTAGATATTGGACAGTAGTTATAATTCTATATCTCACCTGTGATAACTTGTCCTTGGCGTCTAATATGGCATGTTCATCTGTAGTTATTGGACAGTAGTTATAATTCTCTATCTCACCTGTGATAACTTGTCCTTGGCGTCTAATATGGCATGTTGATCTGTAGAATTGGACAGTAGTTATAATTCTATATCACACATGTGATAACTTGTCCTTGGCATCTAATATGGCATGTTCATCTGTAGTTATTGGACAGTAGTTATAATTCTATATTTTTTTGAAGGGGGATATCCGCCATTGTTTTTTGTCATTTTGAACTTGCATATATGTCTTATTCCATTCTAAATAATAGATTTGTAATTTCCTAATTTGTTAAACGCTAAATTAATTAATTTTGCCTTTTTTTAAAAATTGCCAAATACTGCATTGTTGCACTTTTGCATTGTTTCATGGTTACATTTAACATTCAATTATCCTCGGTTTCATTATTCCACGTGTAACGTTTTAAAATAATAATTTCTTCTTCACAAATAATGATACTCACTGTACACCATGTTATGATTTCTTTTCGGACTAGAAATACACAATTTAATGCTTTCCTACCGTTCGGACAACTCTGCATGGAAATTTATTACCGACACAATAATAGCGAACCTTACGAAAGGTTGTGGGTAAAAGCTGGTACGTACAGCGGAGATAGCAGGTGCATAGTAAAGAGAACACCGAAAGTAGTAATGAATAGTTTAGCTTAGTGTAACGTCACTAATAAAGCTATATAGGATGTAAAACAGACAGACGGACGGACATAAAGACATACAGACAGACAGACAGACAGAAAGATGGATGAAAATGATAGTTTATACATATTTTATCTTAACCATATATCTATAATTGAGCTAATTGTTCTAATATATGATATAAATAAATTGATGAACATCTTGTGTTGTTATATATTTTACATCCTACTTAAACCGGTAATCTCTATTCGAATACTAAACTATTCATTACTACGTTCGGTATTCTCCGTAACATGTACCTGCTATTTCCGTTATATTTCGGAATGTACGGTATGGTACATAGCCTCTGTCACCCGTCCTGCTTCTGATTTCTTCGCTACGCCTATGCTATGCGGATTCAGAGGTATGGCCTGGGGAAATTGGAAGTTTGAAGGCGAGAATTTGAGAGATTCTATGACACTTTCAAATCAGCTATTTTTATTTTATTTCAATGTTAATTTCTTACTTTTAACTTGCGAGAAGCAGCAGGTGAGGTCAAAAAAGTGAATCTGGTGCATTAACAATTGATGTTATGCGTTTATTAACAACATGCTGTCATGCAAATGTCAACTTTACGAGCGAGAAGAAAAGTGTGAGTAAAATCGACTTGTCGCTAGCGGGCGCTTTAATTGGTCTAATCAGCCCAGACGGATATCTGCAAGTAAGACATATGCATGATACGGTGTTGGTTCGGTATGGTACGGCTTTTACCCAGAACCCTTAGTGGGCTATTTTTAGCTATTATTTTCGTAGCGCCATCTGGTGTAAAAATGCGACTGTCAACTTATTGTATTCTTGCATTCTTCATTTCTAACTTCTGTATTTGTAAATTGTATATTACAAATCTACCTTCTTGAAAAGTTGTGTGTATTTTTTTATTGTTTAGAAGTCTAATGAAAAGCAAAACATTGCTACAAATGTATTAATTAAATAATGCATTTAACAAATTATCAATGTGTATTTAATAAATTAGGAAATTAAAAATCTAGAATTTAGAAATCGAATAAGGCATATAGCAATTTAGATATGTCCTAAAAACACAAATGTTTTCCATAGGGTATGTTATTTGTTACCTGGTTACATTGGATACAAAAGTATTGGACATGTTTGCATTAATAATTAATATTGTTTTAGGACATACCTTACGGTTTGGGATAAATGGTTACACAGGGATACACCAGGTACAAACTGGGTACAAGTGGGTACAACTAATAATATTAATGTATTTGAGGCAGAGCAATTTTGGATACATGGTTACACAGGGATACACCAGGTACAAACTGGGTACAAGTGGGTACAACTAATAATATTAATATATTTGAGGCAGAGCAATTTTGGATACATGGTTACACAGGGATTCACCAGGTACAAACTGGGTACAGGTGGGTACAACTAATACTATTAATATATTTGAGGCAGAGCAATTTTGGATGCATGGTTACACAGGGATACACCAGGTACAAACTGGGTACAAGTAGGTACAACTAATAATAATAAATTTGAGGCAGAGCAATTTCGGGTACATGGTTACACAGGGATACACCAGGTACAAACTGGGTACAAGTCGGTAGAATTAATAATATTAATAGATTTTAGGCACATCAATTTTGGGTACATGGTTACACAGGGCTACACCAGGTAACTTTTAATTAGTAAATATTCAGTAATGTTTAGTGTGTAATGTTTGTGAACATAACTAGTGTTTGTTTTATGACATAAATTATCCAGTGAATATTCTACATTCTGTAGAATGACCTAAAGGCTTGTAACCCAAATTTTGAACTGTCTTCATATTCAGTTTTCTCCGTGTGGTTGCCGGGGTAGAATACAACCACTGCAAATCCCGCTAGAGGCAATTTTTTGTGACAAAGTCAGTTTGGGTTGAAAATATGGGAAATGCATATGTATCTAGCTCCTTTGGGTCAAGCCTTAAATTAAGATATGTACCAGTGACTTGAAATAACCTAAGACATGTAAGGGCCATTAAACCTAAGCCAGTAAAAACAGTTTAATTAAAAAATTGATCTGTACCAATTTCCAAGGGTTCCCTTGTCAAAAAAGCTACCTTTAATTAGACCTGTGATTAAGTTAACTGTTCCAAAATGGTTAATTAAGATAAAATGAGCTTTTGTGGTATTTAAGTAAGTTGACTGAAATGTCCAGTTTGTTTATCTATACAAGTTGTTTATCTATATAAAAAAAATCTATAAATGTGTTTTTTTAAAAAGACTGAAGATACTTTTCTATTAATATGATAATTTGTCCTTGGCATCTATGGCATGTTGATCTGTAGGTATTGGACAGTAGTTACAATTATATATCTCACCTGTGACAATTTGTCCTTGGCATCTATGGCATGTTGATCTGTAGATATTGGACAGTAGTTATAATTCTATATCTCACCCGTGACAATTTGTCTTGGCATCTATGGTATGTTGATTTGTAGATATTGGACAGAAGTTATAATTCTATATCTCACCTGTGACAATTTGTCCTTGGCATCTATGGCATGTTGATTTGTAGATATTGGACAGTAGTTATAATTCTATATCTCACCTGTGATAACTTGTCCTTGGCATCTATGGCATGTTGATCTGTTAGATATTGGACAGTAGTTATAATTCTACACCCAACCTGTCCTTGGCATCTTTGGCATGTTGATTTGTAGATATTGGACAGTAGTTATAATTCTATATCTCACCTGTGATAACTTGTCCTTGGCATCTATGGCATGTTGATCTGTAGATATTGGACAGTAGTTATAATTCTATATCTCACCCGTGACAATTTGTCTTGGCATCTATGGTATGTTGATTTGTAGATATTGGACAGAAGTTATAATTCTATATCTCACCTGTGACAATTTGTCCTTGACATCTATGGCATGTTGATTTGTAGATATTGGACAGTAGTTATAATTCTATATCTCACCTGTGATAACTTGTCCTTGGCGTCTAATATGGCATGCTGATCTGTAGATATTGGACAGTAGTTATAATTCTATATCTCACCTGTGATAACTTGTCCTTGGCGTCTAATATGGCATGTTGATCTGTAGATATTGGACAGTAGTTATAATTCTATATCTCACCTGTGATAACTTGTCCTTGAAGGTAGCGCCGTGGTGTAATGGTTAGCATTGCGGCTTAGTAACCCAGGGATTGCGCGTTCAATCCCAGCCAAGACCGAATTTGGGTTAATTATCGAAATATTTCAAAAGTATTTCCTACCTTACCAGTCCTTCGGATGAGACTTTAAACCGAGGTCTGTTCGCTAAAATGCTTTGTGCAATACAGCGAGGATAAATAAACGCTTATAAGCACGTCCTTGGCGTCTAATATGGCATGTTGATCTGTAGATATGGACAGTAGTTATAATTCTATATCTCACCAGTGATAACTAATATGGCATGTTGATCTGTAGATGTTGGACAGTAGTTATAATTCTATATCTCACCTGTGATAACTTGTCCTTGGCGTCTAATATGGCATGTTCATCTGTAGTTATTGGACAGTAGTTATAATTCTATATCTCACATGTGATAACTTGTCCTTGGCGTCTAATATGGCATGTTGATCTGTAGATATTGGACAGTAGTTATAATTCGATATCTCACCTGTGATAACTTGTCCTTGGCGTCTAATATGGCATGTTGATCTGTAGATATTGGACAGTAGTTATAATTCTATATCTCACCTGTGATAACTTGTCCTTGGCGTCTAATATGGCATGTTCATCTGTAGTTATTGGACAGTAGTTATAATTCTGTATCTCACCTGTGATAACTTGTCCTTGGCGTCTTATATGGCATGTTGATCTGTAGAATTGGACAGTAGTTATAATTCTATATCTCACGTGTGATAACTTGTCCTTGGCATCTAATATGGCATGTTCATCTGTAGTTATTGGACAGTAGTTATAATTCTATATTTTTTTGAAGGGGGATATCCGCCATTGTTTTTTGTCATTTTGAACTTGCATATATGTCTTATTCCATTCTAAATAATAGATTTGTAATTTCCTAATTTGTTAAACGCTAAATTAATTAATTTTGCCTTTTTTTAAAAATTGCCAAATACTGCATTGTTGCACTTTTGCATTGTTTCATGGTTACATTTAACATTCAATTATCCTCGGTTTCATTATTCCACGTGTAACGTTTTAAAATAATAATTTCTTCTTCACAAATAATGATACTCACTGTACACCATGTTATGATTTCTTTTCGGACTAGAAATACACAATTTAATGCTTTCCTACCGTTCGGACATCTCTGCATGGAAATTTATTACCGACACAATAATAGCGAACCTTACGAAAGGTTGTGGGTAAAAGCTGGCACGTACAGCGGAGATAGCAGGTGCATAGTAAAGAGAACACCGAAAGTAGTAATGAATAGTTTAGCTTAGTGTAACGTCACTAATAGAGCTATATAGGATGTAAAACAGACAGACGGACGGACATAAAGACATACAGACAGACAGACAGACAGAAAGATGGATGAAAATGATAGTTTATACATATTTTATCTTAACCATATATCTATAATTGAGCTAATTGTTCTAATATATGATATAAATAAATTGATGAACATCTTGTGTTGTTATATATTTTACATCCTACTTAAACCGGTAATCTCTATTCGAATACTAAACTATTCATTACTACGTTCGGTATTCTCCGTAACATGTACCTGCTATTTCCGTTATATTTCGGAATGTACGGTATGGTACATATCCTCTGTCATCCGTACTGCTTCTGATTTCTTCGCTACGCCTATGCTATGCGGATTCAGAGGTATGGCCTGGGGAAATTGGAAGTTTGAAGGCGAGAATTTGAGAGATTCTATGACACTTTCAAATCAGCTATTTTTATTTTATTTCAATGTTAATTTCTTACTTTTAACTTGCGAGAAGCAGCAGGTGAGGTCAAAAAAGTGAATCTGGTGCATTAACAATTGATGTTATGCGTTTATTAACAACATGCTGTCATGCAAATGTCAACTTTACGAGCGTGAAGAAACGTGTGAGTAAAATCGACTTGTCGCTAGCGGGCGCTTTAATTGGTCTAATCAGCCCAGACGGATATCTGCAAGTAAGACATATGCATGATACGGTGTTGGGTCGGTATGGTACGGCTTTTACCCATAACCCTTAGTGGGCTATTTTTAGCTATTATTTTCGTAGCGCCATCTGGTGTAAAAATGTGACTGTCAACTTATTGTATTCTTGCATTCTTCATTTCTAACTTCTGTATTTGTTAATTGTATATTACAAATCTACCTTCTTGAAAAGTTGTGTGTATGTTTTTATTGTTTAGAAGTCTAATGAAAAGCAAAACATTGCTACAAATGTATTAATTAAATAATGCATTTAACAAATTATCAATGTGTATTTAATAAATTAGGAAATTAAAAATCTAGAATTTAGAAATCGAATAAGGCATATCGCAATTTAGATATGTCCTAAAAACACAAATGTTTTCCATAGGGTATGTTATTTGTTACCTGGTTACATTGGATACAAAAGTATTGGACATGTTTGCATTAATAATTAATATTGTTTTAGGACATACCTTACGGTTTGGGATAAATGGTTACACAGGGATACACCAGGTACAAACTGGGTACAAGTGGGTACAACTAATAATATTAATGTATTTGAGGCAGAGCAATTTTGGATACATGGTTACACAGGGATACACCAGGTACAAACTGGGTACAAGTGGGTACAACTAATAATATTAATATATTTGAGGCAGAGCAATTTTGGATACATGGTTACACAGGGATTCACCAGGTACAAACTGGGTACAGGTGGGTACAACTAATACTATTAATATATTTGAGGCAGAGCAATTTTGGATGCATGGTTACACAGGGATACACCAGGTACAAACTGGGTACAAGTAGGTACAACTAATAATAATAGATTTGAGGCAGAGCAATTTTGGGTACATGGTTACACAGGGATACACCAGGTACAAACTGGGTACAAGTGGGTACAACTAATAATATTAATAGATTTGAGGCAGAGCAATTTTGGGTACATGGTTACAAAGGGCTACACCAGGTACAAACTGGGTTCAAGTGGGTACAACTAATAATATTAATAGATTTGAGGCAGAGCAATTTTGGGTACATGGTTACAAAGGGCTACACCAGGTACAAACTGGGTACAAGTGGGTACAACTAATAATATTAATAGATTTGAGGCCAAACTGAGGTATGTCCTAAAACAATATGTATATATATATATATTAATTATTAATGGAAACATGTTCAATACTTTTGTATCCAGTGTAACCTGTTGTGACTGGGTACAAAAAATGAACTCGTGAAAGATGTTGGGCTATTTTTTTTGGTATCCAATGTAACCAGTTGTGCCTGGGTACAAAAAATGAATGAACTTGTGAAAAATGTTGGGCACATTTTTTTGTATCCAATGTAACCAGTTGTGCCTGGGTACAAAAAATGAACTGTGTGAAAAAGTTTGTAGTTTTGGGCCATATATGTTGCAATTTGTCATAATGCAAGTTCAAAATGACAAAATACAAGATTTGCTTATGGCAGATATCCCCCTCCATAATATCTCACCTGTGACAATTTAACTTTGGCATCTATGGCACGTGGGTCTGTAGATATTGGACAGTAGTTATAATTCTATAACTCACCGTGACAACTTGGCAATGGCATCTATGGCATGTGGGTGTGTAGATATTGGACAGTAGTTATAATTCTATATCTCACCTGTAACAACTTGGCAATGGCATCAACTGCTTGCTTGTCTGTAGCCAGAGTGTGTGCATCGGACAAGAGTTGGATCATGATGTCAATGTAGGATATCAAGTCTTGGTCTGATACTTTGAACGTGGATGTATGCAAGATGGTATTTCTTGTTGTCCGTGCCTAATAAATAAATAAATAAATGAATGAGTGAGTGGGTGGGTGGGTGGGTTGGTGCGTGCGTGCGTGCATGCGTGCATGCGTGCGTGCATGCATGCATGTCTTAACAAATGTTTTTATACCCACGTTTTTGAAAAAAACGGTATATTAAAATCGCCTCTGTTTGTCCGTCAATTACAATTCTCCTCCTAAACCGCTGAACGGAATTCAACCAAACTTAGGATATGACTTCACCATATGATGTTCAAGAGCAACATTATCTTTGGCTCCGAGCCCAGGGGCCCTCAGGAGGGGTGGATGGAGGGGGCGGGGTGAGGGGTCAAAAGGTCAAATACACTAAAACTTCAATTACACTTTCATTTTTCCATATTTTTGCAAATAACTTGCCTATGAAAGATAAACAACATATCAAACGATTTTATTATTTCGCAAACTCGGATGTCTGCCTCGTGGGGGCCGAGGGTAGGTGGGGGAGGGATTTTTTTTTTTGTAGTTATGTCTCAAATGACACTGTATACATTTTTTCCTCCTACGTCATCAGTGGGGCATCAAATACACTAATAATTCAATTACAGTATCATTTGTCCATACTTTTTCACATTAATTGGTATAATAGTCATCTATGAAAACGATACACAGCATGTAAAATGATTTATTATTTAAAACTGACGTCTGCCGTGGTGCGGTGTCTGTCATCCGTCCGTCCGTCTGCGTATTTTTTTTTTTACTCCTCTGAAACTACTTGACAGATTTTCACAAAACTTCACAGGAATGTTGCTCTTGATGTCTAGTTGGTTTCAGGTCGGCCGGAAAATTAAGATGGCCGCCATGGTTAAAATAATTTTAAAAAACAAGTTTGTAATGACTATACTTCTTGAAAACTATAAGTGATGTTGATATGGGACTTTTTCTAAAATGATCAGCATGACAGGATGTTGGTCCTTGTCAAAAGTCATTTTGATTCAACATTAAACATGGCTGCAGCGGCCGTCTTTGTTTATATAGTAAAAACTTGTAGCGACTACTCCTCTGAAACTACTAGACGGATTTTCATGAAACTTACAGGCATTATGCAATTGATATCTAGTTGATGCTAGCAAAATTGCAGGTCGGCCGCAAATTCAAGATGGCCACCACGGCTAAAAATAGACTTTTGAAAAACAAGTTTGTAACGACTACTTTTTGAAAACTATAAGTGATGTTGATATGGGACTTTTTCTAAAATTATCAGCATGACATGATGTTGAAAATCATTTTGATTCGACATTAAAGGAACACATGGCAATCTTAGTTGTTTTAAAAACTAGCGGCGTCCTGTTAGTTTTTCTACATAAATTGCATTTGTTCAATCATTAATGTTAATTATAAAAATTGTATTAAGCCATCTGTTTTTGCATATTATTATTTTTTTATATTATTGCACCAATAATATATTAAAACTAATAGTATAATAAGACGAAATAGTAAATACTTAAAATTTGATTTATTTAAATGTAACCAGGGTAAAAGTAAAAACGATACTGGATATATAAATCGAGACACCCATTTCAAATACTTCAAGATTGCCGTGTGTCCCTTCATACAGTTATATAGTAAAAAAGTTGTAACGACTACTCCTCTAAAACTACTGGACGGGTTTTCATGAAACTTCACAGGAATGTTGCTCGTGAGGTCTAGTTGATCCTACCAAAATTGCAGGTGGGCCGTAAAGTCAAGTTGCCGCCACGGCTAAAAATAGATCTTTAAAAACAAATTTGTAGCGACTACTTCTTGAAAACTACAAGTGATACTGATATGGGACTTTTTTTTAAATGATCAGCATGACATGATGTTGGTCCTTGTTGAAAATTATTTTGATTCAACATTAAACGTGGCTGCCAGAGGCCATCAAAATTGTTTACATTCAGTTTTATAGTAAAAACTTGTAGCGACTACTCCTCTGAAACTACTAGACGGATTTTCATGAAGCTTCACAGGAATGTTGCTCTTGATGGCTAGTTGATCCTAGCAAACTTTCAGATTGGCCGGAAATTCAAGATAGTCGCCATGGCTACAAATAGATCTTTAAAAAAACAATTTGTAGCGACTACTTCTTGAAAACTGTAAGTGATGTTGATATGTGACTTTTTCTAAAATGATCAGCATGACATGATGTTGATCCTGGTTGAAAATGATTTTGAATCGACATTAAACATGGCTGCCAGTGGCCATCTTTGTTTACATAGAGTAATATAGTAAAAACTTGTAGCCACTACTCCTCTGAAACTACTGTCACATCTTTCATGAAACTTCACAGGAATGCTGATCTAGCTATCAAAACCTATCAGTAGAGCTTCAAGGTCATTGACCTCTTGTTTTAAAGCCCCGTGTGGTTCCCGGGGGCCCCGTTTGGTCACGGGGCAAAGAATAGGGCCACTGCAGATCCCTTTGGAGGGGTAGACAGAGGGGTAGAATCCCCCCAAATTCATGTTCATTTTATCATTTTTTGTTCATGTTCATTAAAGGTCTTCATCATGATCCCTGCATTGTTTCAGGTTCCATCTCGCTCACATCAAAAGAGCAGTGGCAGAAAAACAATAAACGTGGCTCCAGAGTAAATGGCGTTTCTACGATAGAATTTGCAGCAACTCTGCAGTTCAGGGTGAGAAGGTTCTAGGCCCATTTTCCTTATTTTATCTTGATGTACATGGAGGATGAGCCTGGCATGCTCATGCCTGTTAGGCGCCATATAAGTTTTCATGTGTTGGTGCGCCTTAAAACCCAATTCCCTTCCCTTGTTTTAATTATGTTTCAAATGAACATTTTGATGAAGGGATTACAGTGTACAATAATACGTTTTTCTCCTGTATGTGTGTGTGTGCTTTGTGGTGGTGGTGGTGGTGGTGGTGGTGGTGGTGGTGTGTAATGGGTGGGGATGGAATTTGTAAGGGGCATCATAAGGTCCAATATACACACAATTCAATTGCAGTGTCATATTTAGCTCTACTGATCAAAGATTAGCAGAGCTTATGCCGTGGTGCCGTGTCCATCGTCCATCTGTCTGTCTGTCCGTAAACTTTTTTTGTAGCGACTACTCCTCTGTAACTACTGGATGGATTTTAATGAAACTTCACAGGAATGTTGCTCTTGATGTCTAGTTGATCTTAGCAACATTTCAGACAGGCCGGAAATTCAAGATGGCCACCATGGCTAAAAATAGATTTTAAGTGATATTGATATGGGTCTTTTTCTAAAGCGATCAGCATGACATGAGGTTGGTCATTTTCGAAAACCATTTTGATTCTACTTTTAGCATGGCTGCATCTTTGTTTACAAAGAGTTATATAGTAAAAACGTGTAGCGACTATTCCTCTAAAACCACATAATGGATCTTTATGAAACTTCACAGGAATGTTGCTCTGGATATCTAGTTGATCCTAGCAAAATTTCAGGTCGGCCGTAATTCAAGATGGCCGCCATGGCTAAAAATATTTTTTTAAAAACAAATTTGTAGCGACTACTTCTTGAAAACTATAAGTGATATTGATATGGGACTTTTTCTAAAATGATCAGCATGACATGATATTAATCTGTGTTGAAAATTATTTTGATTCAACATTAAACATGGCTGCCGTGGCCATCTTTGTTTACATACAGTTATATAGTAAAAACTTGTAACTACTCCTCTGAAACTACTTAACAGATTTTCATGAAACTTCACAGGAATACTGATCTAGCTATCAAAAACCTATCAGTAGAGCGTCAAGGGCATTGAGCTCTTGTTACTTTTTTTTTTTTTTAACTTGGCAAATATACAAGTATACTCCTCTGCAGATACAAATAAGAAGGAAATAAGAGACATAGGTGTTGCTTTTCCGGCGGCGGTGAAGGCGTCAACATTCAGGTTTTGCGTTAAGGTCACTTTCTCACAAACTATATGCGCCAAACCTTTCAAACTTTGTTTAAAGTTGTATCTTGGCTAATACATCGCAACGTGATATAGAAAATGTGGGTGTGACCTTTACCCTCCAAGCAAAGGGCAGATAACTTAACATAAATTTCCACTTTGAGATAAAGGTTCACATATTTACAAGTCTAACAACATGATTAAAGGTTGTCTAACACATTGATTATGTTTTATCTACAATCAATATTGAGAGCACTTTAGAGAACATACAAACAAGTAGGTATGCATGCACGTAGGCATGCTCACACTCTAGTC
>JAWPHD010013015.1:0-71570 GCA_037043455.1 Cyrtodaria siliqua
TAGCTATCGTGATGAAACTGTAAGTATGAGGCTCACAGATATTGTCTGAATACTGGTGATTTATACATTGATTATTCTGCTAAGGATTTTGTATATGGATTATCCATTGTAATTTTTGTTTTCATGTGTTCCTTATATTAGCTGTCGTATGGAAGTCGATTGCACCTCCAATGCGGCAAGTCAAACATCAAAGAATTCAACTATATTAATATTCTTACCTTTTAAGTTATACTAGTTATCATTTCCTTCTGTTTTATGCTGCTTGTATTTGTTGTAGTACATTAATATAACATGTTTATGTTAAACTAAACATATAGGGACGTTTGTTATTACAACACTATACAAAATTATATAATTTATATTCATATAACCAGTTATATATGTTACATTTTCTCCATTGGATGGCCCCAAGGGAGAGACTCATTTACCATTTCCCCCTATATTCATACTTATCCCGAAATATCCTTCCAAATAACTTATTATTACGATAGTAATACATTACTGATTATAAAAATACGATGTTCGTCTGCTCTGAATACAACAGGCACGTGACCAATCTGTTAAAACTACTTTCCAAAAATGGTTACAAATAAAACATCACCATCCCCCCTATGCGTTGATTTATTTTTTTGCTCATCATGACTCATGGAATCAGAACAGTGTGTTGTATAATATCAGGACTCATCAGAATCAGTATGTATGCAAACAGTTTGGAGTTTGATAATCTGACCATTAGTAACCGTGGTCAATGTGATACATATATGATTCTGTATGAACATTAACGTAAATAGACTGAAGGATACCCTTTTTTTGTATGCCCGGGATGCAAAAGACCCAAGTCCTTCTCACTGCATAACTCCTTTCAATAGATGAAAACGTCTCTGCAAGTCCCTATGAATATATTAAAACTGTTGTGTTGGCGTTAGTTGATAATATCTAGTTTTATGTAGCGGAACGTTTTGGTAAAAACTAATATTATCTTCAAATTAATATACCGTCGAAACATGCATCGTAGTTTAACATACATGCAAGATGAGTACCCTCAATTATGTTTAAAATATAAACGAACTAAGCTCAAATACGTTTACTTTATATTTCAGGAAAGTTGTGTGATATATTTTTAGTTCTAGCGAAACTTTTTCGATTTTTAAATACATTGTTTTTTGTCCGTTACACTTAGATTCTTGATTACGTTGTTGAAAACCTAAGACGCATGTATAGTACTTTTAAAAGTAGGGTAAGTGTGAGGTTTGGTGCACCCTAGAACCTGGTTTAAACCCCCAGCGGCCTTTTTTCCACTGACCATTCCAAGGCGGTAGCCCTATTGTCAACCCTTTTGTGTTTGTGATGTCTTATTTGACCTTTCATTCATCTTTAAATTTGTTCTTTGTGTCTGTGTGTGTTTGTGGTTGACTGTCGTCCTGGAATGCTGCTTTTCCTATTCGAATTTATGATCATAATTACATGACTACTGTTTACAACGATCCAACTTATATTTCTACCTTCTTCCAAGTCATTGTTTTTTTACTTGCTTTTTGGGTTTCTAGTGTGTTTTTTATAGTCATAAATGATCAGCGTATTAATGCTGCCCTGTTTGTTAAAGAATATCGCCTGGCGGAGATTCCTAGTGTGTTTGTGTGGCCACAGGCCTCGCTTCTTATTAACATTGTAAGAGTTGTTTGTTTCAGTGTGTGATTTCGTTTTTAGTAGACATTGTTCTGTGAAAGCTACATTTTCTGTTCTACTTTTGTACAAACGTTTTTATTAAACGAAGGGAACAAGACTTTTACAGTATTTAACTATATACATACATACATACCGAAAGGGTTCCCTTTATCATACTAAATAAAATAAAGCACAGTATGCCAGATTCATTAAAATATATATACACATGTATATTACGTTTCTATAGTTATTTTCGAAAGGAAACATCATGTCTGTGCTTAAATTTAAAAACTGTGACAATTAAATAAACAATTTTCGTATGATCTTTATTTTTAACCATGTTTAACATTAAAACAAACATATTTGCATGTCGTCTTCGAACTTCTGTGACAAACTTTGAAACATTTCCCCCGCGTTCACTTACTACGAATTATTATGGTGCTTGGAATTTCAGATAATTCCACAGACACGGACGTTAATTAGCACCAGTACATGTCTGAACATAACCAGGTACATGGAAGTAACGAACACCAAAACGGATACAGCAGGCAGTTCGTTTGATTACAGGGCATTACTGGGTAACATTAATTTGGTGTTACTTATCCTGGGCTGCTTTGGAAACTGTTTGACGATAATCGTTTTGAGAACGATTCATCGGTCGTATTCTTCGACGGCGATGTACTTCAGTGCACTAGCGGCTTCCGACATTATTATACTGCTAAGTTCCGGACTCCATTGCTATCTTCTTCAATACTGGAACATAAATTTAAGAACAATGTCGATATTCTCATGCAAGGTGAACTATTTTCTGGTTTACGACAGTACGGAAACATCGTCATGTCTCTTGGTCGCTGTGACTGTAGAACGTGTGATCAGCGTCATGTTCCCGTTAAAGGTCCTCATGTTCCTCAACCGTCGCCAAGATCGTGATTTTTACACTGTGGTTTATCATATATGGAATCAATTTACATTTCTTCTTTTCGCTTTCTGACAGAAATCCAGAGCAAAACGCATATATGCATCTCATAAACATAGTAGTCCCTTGGGTTGATTTGGTCGTTGCATTCGTCATTCCCTTTATCGTTATTCTGTTTGGGAATATTTTGATTATTTCCAAACTGACAAAGAATCATGGGAGATTGACGATAAACAACAGAAAACGACGGTATGATACATCGTTGACTGTGACCTTAGTCCGCTATTGATTGTAACTGTCATTTTCCCAATTAGTATAAGCTGCGACCAGATCGAGGACTCGAATTTTTAATTTTGGAATGCTATAACAATTACAATGTCAAATCTTAATGCTGTTATTAATTTTTATTTGTACTTAATGAGTGGCTCACAGTTTAGGGAAGATTTTAAAATGGTGGTGACGTCATGGCTATGTTGCTTGCGTACAAACTCTGTGGGGACTTTCCCGTATAAACAGGTCTCGCACATCCACATCTGAAGCGTCTGGATTTTAAAACATTTCTCAGTGAATCTAGACACCAGAGAAGATTTTAAAATAATTAAAGTTGATTAGAAATTGAAATTTTAGACTATTTAACTACACAATACTTAAAAAAGAAAACGTTTTAGGAAGAATAAAATACGATTTTTATTGACGTTCGTTTTGTTTTGATGCTTGAAAATGTGTAAAACAGACATCAAGACTGCCGAGTGTCCCTTTAACAGTAGTTACACAGTGGCTCCATGTAACC
Organism: Cyrtodaria siliqua; assembly: GCA_037043455.1. Classification (NCBI taxonomy): domain Eukaryota; kingdom Metazoa; phylum Mollusca; class Bivalvia; order Adapedonta; family Hiatellidae; genus Cyrtodaria; species Cyrtodaria siliqua. The sequence goes on from JAWPHD010013015.1 coordinate 3,372, forward strand.
TTTTAAGCACTTGGTTTCAACCATATAATGTTCTTTTTTTTGTTTAAGAGATGTTTACGATCAATGTCTTGTCTAATTCGATAAAATATACTGAAGCGAAAAAGAAACGCAAATCGAGAATTTCCCCTATATATTGTATCTACGGCACACTTAATTCCAAATACTATTCCAAAGAAATCCCAAGATGTTTTGTAAAAAAAAAGAAGCTGCAGTTAGTTAGAGAAAGGACAAAACTGTGATGTTGTAGACGTTTTAATCACAGTACACTTTTTAACAAGAAATTCATAAATGTTGAAGATCCTCTTTGAAAAACTGAGCCATTTCAGTACTGTATTTAACGTAAAGAGTTTGCAAAATGTTGCATCCTACGTTTGCTCACATGCTTGAGCCAGACGCGTACTCTGTCCATAATGAAACTTTGCAGGAATACTATTTCATGTGTTTTTTCCGAAAGGAAAGGTCTTACATAGCCATGTACCATTCGATTAACAGCAGCATATTGTACATACATGTACAATATATGTACATACATGCACAATATATAGCGGAAATTCCCGAGTTGCGTTTCTTTTTCGTTTCAGTATATAAACACTTTAGGAATCCGATTCCGATTAAATTAGCGTATAAGCCATTAGCTTAGCATTGCAATGCTATTTCTGGTTTCATAATACATATGACCTTTACAGTCTTATTGTAAGGAGACACATGCCAACTTTATATATTAACGTATCGAAAGGAAACCACAGAAGTGTCTTTGTTTTGATCTTTAAACACATACTAGTAACAGAATATAAAACAAAATCAGATTTCTTTTCAGTAACATGATGTCATATAATTATCTTGCCTTTTATTTATCCTTGTTTTTGTTGTTTGTTTCCATGCGTGTTTTTGGTTGACTGTGGTCATTGAATGCTACATTTCCTGTTCGACTTTTGTACCTACTTTTATATATTATTAGATACCAACGTGCGGACAGAGATACGATATAAATACTGTTGCTAGAGACAGACATGATGCATGCTATATAGCAATAAATACTGAAATGGAGATCCCTTGGAATAAACAAACGCAAACAAGAGAGAAAAGTAGCAGACTCGGTTTATTGAGTCTATTCATGAGAGGTAATATAAGGTTCACTACCTCTCACGCCCACTTGCACCAGCTTAAGCGGTATTCTACTTCAAAGCCAGCTTAAAAACCTTTCTCGAACCCATCCAAAAATGCATTTTTACCTATTTCGCCAAAACGGCCATTAACCGGAAGCGTAGCCTAAAGAGTTACCTTGCGCGTTGTTCATTGGCGAAAATTCGTCAACACATTTCACAATTTAATAAAAGTAGATTTCGTGTCGCAGAAATGTATATGTCTTGCTAACCGATTAGGATAAACAAATGATTTGGTTAAAAACTATCTTTCATTTGTTTATTTTCCCGTAAAACCATAAATGCAATCGGAATTCTTCGCAGATTTCCGTATTCGGTCGTCTACTATTGTAAGCCATTGACGGAAATCGACGAGGTTATTCCGTGTTCATTCGTGTCAAACCCGTACAATCTGGCAATTTCCGGAAATGTTACGGAAATTATAATACAATGACAAGACGTCATTGATTTACGTCATCATCGTATGTCATCACATTATGACGTATGGTCTGTTAGTAAACAATTAGTGAGCAAGGTCCTTATTACCGATTCATCTTTCTTTGTTTCTTCTTTCGTTCTTTCTTTCTTCCAATACTATTGACGTATTATACACATGATTATCACAGTTTCGTTTTGCAGGCTTTTTTATGATAACCACAGAAGTTCAGCGAGATTTTTAACCTGCATAGGGTATATGTCTCTCCCTGAACAGGAGACCAACGGCTTTACATCAGTTGGGAGATTGAGATACTTTCACAGTAACTTTAACTATCTTACACGAATAGTTCTAGATCTAAGGGAGTGCGTTTTCAATTCTCGAGACGTGAACCTTCGGGAGTCGAACACCAGATTTCTATATCCAGAGGCAAGTAAGCTAACCACTCTGTCATCGCATCTTTTTTTACCGCACAGTAATAGTATCGTCCATTACGAAAAAATATAACTACTAGTATTTAAAACAACACCAGGTCTAGAGTGACTAAACGATGGTTAGGCCCAAGTTGTTACTCACACTGACAGGAGTAGGAACAGCCTCCTTCCCGTGATCCCAATAATTTGACTGGCGTGTTTGGGTAGGGGAAGTTCAAAAGGTATTTTTACACAATGTTGCATATTTTGGGGGCGCTTCGACCTTTTATCCAAAAATGGTTTTAATGAGTTGGGCAAACCGAAATTAAGATATCCTGAAACTATTGAGGCTAACTGAAGTTATATTTGAGATTTCTTATTTTTTTGCTGTCCCAGTAACACGGCAGATGTACAACCGAAAGAGGCTAATGCAGGATGTAGACAGATAGATAGGAATTTACATACAAACAGTCTCATCTAAACTGATGGCTGTAAAATATTTATTTTTTAACCGAATTTCCAAACTAAGGTGTTTTTATTTACCACTAAAATTGCAAGTTCCAATTATATATAATGTATTTACATTTTGTTAAAATTACTCACTCACATAGCTGAAAAACCTTTAGCTTAAACAAACGCTCGAAATAATAGCAAATTTGTCGGGTTTAGACCACCATAATGTACAGAATTGGTATTTTTTACTTTTGGCTGGATTGCGTAGCAAATCCAGGCTTACAGTTTGGCGATTTCCATGTGTCTGTCCGTCTGTCCGTCCGTCCGTCTACGAGTTTTGAAGTTTTCGTTAAAGTTTTTGTTTTTTCCTCATTTCTCAAAAATGAATTGTCGAAAAGCTTTGAAACTTGACATTTGTTCAACATCATTACAAATGTTATATGAAAATAACCCTAACTATGTCATGTATTTTACCTGGACTACCCCACTTTTCACACAGATTTTTCACTTAAAATGTTAAATTCGCAATCTGGCTTTCAGGCCACTATTGGTGCTTCACTTTTTTTCTTTTTTTTTGTTACTTTTAACAAAGTTTGAAGTTTCCACTGGACCCCCATATAAATGAAACGTTCCTATGCCAGTGTACCTGTAACCGGTCATCCGGTTTGGTCTGATGCTATGCTTCAAATTTGAAGGTGATGAAAACACGGTTTGGAAACTTTACCTGTCTTCTGCTTCAATCGATATATGCTTTTCTCTGTCCTATCATTTCACTATTTTTGTTTTTCTACCACCGACAGAAACATTAGGGTCAAATAGGACACTCAGTTTCTTAAAATGTAGATGTAGAAACTAATAAGTATCTTGAGCACAGCTAGTGCTAAACATCAAGAACAGTGAAACAAAGCAACATCTTTTCTACATAGCATTTGATGAATTTGGTGCATTTTCAGAATATATTGATGAACAACGTCGGACCCGTTGTCCTCCACCCACAGACATACTCAACTAAATATTGAACTAATATTCTGAAAATGGACCACCATTTATTAAATGTCAAGTAGGAAACAACAAATTCCTATGTTTTAAAATCATTGTACTTTTCTCAAACATACATCACCATAATGATTAGACAATACGTATGAATCAATTTAACACACGTTGAAGACAAGACGTATATTCAAATAAAAAAAAGCTTCAATCATATATATACATTTTTCGTAATTACATAACGTTGAAACCGTAATTACATGTTGTTCGGCAAAACAGTATACGCGTGCATCACGGTTTATGTATATATATCTTACATATGCTGATGTAGTAGCAGCTTTTATGACGGTTGGTGATTCAGCCAATGTCGATCCAGACTGGATCGTGACTAGATAGCCGTTCGAAGTTCGTTCCATGCCATATCTGTCCTGTCTGGGAACGAATTGAAATTTGACCGAAGCATTGTGGTGTACTGGTTAGAGCGTCTGCCTTGCATTCGGGAGGTCGTGGGTTCGAGTCCCCTGACTGCGTCATACCAGATACTTTAAAAATGGAACCCTTGCCTGACGAGCAAATAATGGGTAGTGCTACGACTGATTGACCAGTGTCAGAATAATGTGACTGGGGGTATCATGTATACTACGGTGTGGTGTTCCAGTGTGGCAGCACTATAAAGAAACCATTGAGTTCGCTGCTTCAAGTAGACATATCATCACATCACACACAAACACACAGATAAAAGTCTAGACTCCATTGTGCCTATAATCGTCGGGTAGGACGCCTGTCGTAGGCGGACGGATTATAATCCTTATAAATACACACACACACACACACACACACACACACACACACACACACACGAATTGACATGTGTTTTGTGTGGGATGTCACGATTCATAAGACACGTACAGGTAGACTTGCACTATACGTGAGAATCATGGCTCTTATGGTGGTGTGTACCTACCATGGTATAGGTACACGCCATAGGAGCTACGATACTCGCAGCTAGACTTGCACATACCGGTGCACACATACGCAGCGGCACATTTAAACATGAACTGTGCTCGCCCTATAGGTTTAACCTATTTCATATTACCGAGCAGAGCTCGGCCGGCGCAGCCGGCCGACGATGATCGGCTAATGGTAACACATGTGCAAATGTTGAAATCGTACCTGGCTGGGCAAAAAAACTGTGTCGCACCGGAAGCGCCGCCATTGATGAAATTGTGTTCGGCAATTTCGGATTTTTTCCTCAAATCATCAGGGGATCAGTCTGTTTCACTTGGACGATTGTCTCTTTTCGTAGTTTGGAGTATTCGTACTAGTTCGGCTAATCCCGTCACAAGTAGTTGAAGCGATATTCATTAAAAGAATGCTTATCATTAGAAGTTGTTTTATTATTTGTTAGTGGTTGTCAAAATTAAACTAATTCAAAAATTCAAAAATTCAAAATTTCAAAATTCAAAATTTCAAAAATTCAAAATTTCAAAAAATTTAAATTTCAAAAAATTTAAATTTCAAAAATTTTAAAATTCAAAATTTCAAAAATTTCAAAAATTTCAAAATTCAAAAATTCAAAAATTTCAAAATTCGAAATTTCAAAAATTTCAAAATTCAACAAAATTCCAAATTTTCAAATTTTCAAAATTTCAAAATTCCAAATTCTAAATTTCAAATTTCAAAATTCAAAATTTCTCTACCGAGGGAGGTATTTTCAGTATCTCAAAAACACTGGTTATTAAACTATATATTACATAATTTAAAATGATTTTATTAATATTTCTAATGATTAATGCCTTTTTACACCAGAACGCCAAGACGACGTTACGTCATCCAAGACGACGTTACGTCATACAAACAAAACAAGTCGAACCGGAACTCTTCGTTAATTTCCGTAATCGATATTTCCTAGTGGCGGAATCTGACGACGACGTCCGTAAAACAATCGGAACGTCATTTGGCATTCCCGCCACTGACGCAAAAGGCCGAACAATGTTCCGTACTTGGAAATATCTCCCATTGGGAGATATTTCCCAGTAGAGCAAACGAGTAGATATAGCTTTTCTATTCCCAGTATTTCCTATACAAATCACAGACAAATATGTAATATATACACATATCGACCTCACTAAAAGGCAATAATTTGATAATATTGCTGATAACAGGGTTGGCATGGAGGAGTTAGTCCAAATTTACCACAGTCCTGACATGACCAAACTTTAATACGAGAGGGAAATGATAAATGGTCAAGGGTGGGACACAGCTTGTGAGATTGAAACTGTGTCTACCATTTTAGGCTACAACATCAATGTAACATGAGTTTGGTGCAGAGCAATATCACATGTAGGCTATTCTTTTTCAACCAATGAAGGAGAATTGTAATGTACAACCATTGACTTGTTTTTGAACAATAAACAGTTTCAAGTTCTAATGACGCTGATAGTAGTAAAAGTAAAAAGCGAATATCACCCACCGAAAACACGCATGGCAACAAGAGCAAACATAATTCAGAAAATTATATTTGTACACCATATACTGAACCAAATAAGGACTCAAATTCCAACTCTAATATAACCAATGACATCCAATCTTTATGTAGGAAACTAGGAATCAAAACCTCCTAAAAACGAAACACAGTCAGAATCAAAGAAAAGGGAAATGAGAAATAAACGTGAAAAAAGGTATATTATCAAAACATATCAAATAAATGACATACCAGAAGCTGCACCATTACAGAAAGATGAAAAATTCAACCTTGCTATGGATGCTATACTTGCCTTTGAAATAGAACAGATGTCGTACGTTTTTTCTAAATGCGAAATTTGTCTAGAAAGAAGAACTGAATTGAAAATGTTCAATGACACTGTTTGTAGTAGCTGCCAAAAAGATATGTCTGATACAAAATAATTCTCTCTGGAAAACAATATAACCCAGGAAAGGTGCCTCTTGAGTTGAAAGAGTAAAAATAAGATAATTTTCAAAATTTGGTTTTAAAAAAAATCACACCGTAAATACCTTAACTTTTACAATAAACTTGGTTGAACATCTATGATAAAGACGAAGCGTCTCCGTGGTCGAATGGTTAACGACGTTGCATTCTAAACCTTCACCTCTCATCGCTGCGGGTTCGAATTCCACTGGGAGCTCGATTTGTAAGTGAGGAAGTGTCGATTCTTACGGATGACGGGAGGTTTACAGTACTGGTTCTACCCAGGAAAAGTGGGTGGATGCCTCCAACACAAAAAAAATCGACCGTCATACTAGTATATAACCTTACATGTGTTGAAAATGACGTAAACCACCATACAAACAAACAAACTATGATAAAGATCGAGTTTGAGTTTACCACCTACCACAATTTAGAGGTGTGTCAAATGCATAGGCCATTGCTTGGTCAGCTGATTTTGATGATCGAAATTATGAATAGTCAATTAATTTACTCATATGTTGATTGACAAGAAACATAAGATAGGTTAGTATTTTATCACAACAATATAGAATAATTATTAAGAGTAAAATATTTGGTTTACAAGTTAAATTTTACATGCGATCCGATATATCATGTAAGTATTAATTTTAAGAGCTCTGCTCGGTCTTAGGCAGTGCCTAAAATTCATATTATATTTATATAGTGAACTTAATTTTTTCTGTTTATATTATGTTTCTTTTACAAATAAATCGTTGTAGTCGTGCGCTAGCTCTAATTATTCTGAATAAAGCTAAACTTTTGTCAATATTTTGACTGCACGAGATTTCTAACGATTACAATGTATTTATATATCAATTGATGTCAAATATGTGTACAGTTGTTGCTCACGCATATTTTGACAATTAACAAATACACTTCATATATAAAATAAAAAACAAATGGCTTCTTTATGTTGGAAATTATTTTACGGTGTACTGAATCAGCCATAGCTTATTTGTCTGTTTATTGAATTGATCATGTTTTGATTGGTTTATCTTTAAATGGAATGTTGCACTATTCTAAACATGTTTTTTTTACAAAGGCTCTAAAAGACAAAAGGTGAACTAATACAGGAGATATGAGAAATTAAAAATTGGCAACGAAATATAAATGAAAATGAAGGCGGCTTTCTTGGAATGATGATGTCATCAAACTCTTTAATCATATATTGCATATTGATAAAAATCATTTAATGCGAAGAAAACAAGCATTTGTATTAAACATAGATAATTAAAGTTTCAAACTTATACTGCGAATTCACTTTATTTATATTGCCTATTAATGCTGCATTGTTTGTTTGCTAGAGAATATATCTTAGCGGTTATATCTTTATTTACACTGTCCCCTTTTATTGGGATGACAGTAGTGTAAGAGTGAGATTTGGTGCACCCTATCAACTGGTTTAAACCCCCAGCGGACATTTTTGCCACTGACCGTTCCAATGCGTAGCTCTATTGTCAGATCTTTTATGTTTGTGATGTCATATCTTGCATTTTATTAATCTTTGTAGAGTTGTTTGTTTCTGTGCGTGTTTGTGGTTGGTTGTGGTCCTTGAATGCTGCATTTCCTGTTCGACTTTTATATCCACTTTTATGGTGATTTTCTTTCTTTACTTTAAATGATATTGATCAGTAAAGCCAAGTATGGTAAAATACTTTGTTGACATTGTCAGTTCAAAAAGGTCACCCCCATTTATGTTTGTTTGCAATTTAATTGGTTCTATCTCCCGTGTTTTTGACGGTATTTTGATAATTCTTTCACCTTTTCCAAGGGTTTCCAGAGTCCTTTTAAATAACTTGTTAAAGAATATTGCAACAAATACCGTAAGAAAACATGAATGCTTGTTATATTACTGTTGCAATTATGTTTATCCATTTCCTGTAACAAAATATTCATTACAATCATATGTTATCAGTAAACAATACTGAGAAAAAAGAAAGTGTGCACTCAAATCTGCATAGTCAACCTCCTTACTAAAATGAGATATAGGGTCCTAAAGAAACCACAGCGTCCAAACGCAATGGCATCGTAACAGCGTCCGAACGCAATGGCATCGTAGGTCCTATAGAAACCACAGCGTTCGAACGCAATGGTATCGTAGGTTCTATAGAAACCACAGCGTCCGAACGATGCTAAAAATGAATAATGCTTGCTACCGTTCACGACCTCTAGCCTCGGGTTGAGCAGAACTCAATATTTAAAATGCCTATAGTACAGAAATTTGAGCCATCCCGAAGTGTGGTATGCATATGTCGGTGAACATGGAACCTTCAATGAGGTGTTTTCAAACCATTCCATGGCCAGCGGCGTATGATCCCAGTTTCTAACAAAAAGCTTTGCCCTAAACGAGAAAACAATGGGCGAAATAACAAAATGGAATTTAGCTGGTAGCGGAGATTATGAAGCCTGCGTATAGCAGGTAACAGTCAAAAGACTAAATTAAAAAGCAGGCAACATATCCTTAATCCTATCGTTACCAAACGTTGCCGGAGTATATATCGCGTTTGAAACTGGTCTCTCATCACTGTGGGTTCGAATCTAGGAGCTTGACTTGTAAGTCAGGAAATGTTGATTCTTGCGGATGGCTAGGTACATAGTTCTAGTACTGCATAGCCCAGGACACAATTCAACAAACCGATCGTCTGTCACAGAAAACAGGAACATATATAGCGACCTACACCAACACAACCTTCAGCATGAATTTGCAATTAGTGCACGTGGACCTCAACAACCTAGTAGTAACTCGTATACAGTTACAGGCCGTAATGTGCAAAACGTGTTGTTATTTTCGTTACATTATTTACATATTTCCTTTTTAAAGTGATGAATTTCGACGCGTATGCCCACAATTAAAAAAGAATGTGAAAGTGGGTGCAACAGAATTGAAAAACAAAGGTTACACAAAAAAACCTGAAAACTCGTCAGATTGCAGAATTTTTAGTCAATGTTTTTTATTCAAAACGTTTAACGGGCTGGGTTTGGGGAGGGGCCCGCCCCACCACCCCATCCACCCTTTCAAAAACCTGACAACGGGCCTGTTCAAAAAGGCATATAACACTATAAGTTTTATGGAAATACAGCACATCATTCATTACAAGGATAATGATTGATTTGAATTGTTTTTAAAGGCTCATCAACACACCAGTTTAAGTTATTTAGTCACATAGAGGGGGCGGGATATATATGAATCCTGGAATCTCGCCATATTCCGACCTTGGAATATGGTTCTTTAACGTGTAAGTGGGAAACACGTAATTTAAGTATACATAGTTGTTATGTGCTGGTTATGTGCAACAATTAGTGTCATCTTTTATTTTTGGTTTTCTGCAAAAGAACTACCAAGTTACCTTTCTTTCTCAAAATAATATGGAACACATTTCCGCTTTTCTCATCTATTTAGTACTCGCAACAACCGTTAGCTGTATATACGACTTTTGACTACTGTGAGAATACAGCTTTCCTATGCAGTGTAAGCATATGAATGATTTCAAACTAGACATAATTATTAATATGCTCGAGGCGAGTCAAGTATTGCGTAGGACTATTTCGGAATTGCCCAAGGGGTGAAATATACCAAGTGTCCCTGCGCAATTCGGGAATGCACTGGATAAAGTAGGAATCCGTGCTGAGATTTGAAAAGGAGGATTTGGAGGGGGAGAAGGGGGGGGGGGGGGGGGGGGGGGGGGGGCAAATAAAAAAAATATGACAAACCAAAAAAGCACAAAAATGTATGTTTCAAATATGTGTGGGGCGGGATTGGGGTGAGGGGAAATTTTTCGGAAAGCTAGCCATTTTCCCACTCAAATTAATGGGGATGGGGGCAAAACATACTCTGCCCCCACCCTACCCAACACCTCCTACGCCTATGCAGTATGACAATAATAATGAAATCCTATAATATTCACCATTGTTCGTTTATCCGAACTCCGATTTCGTCCGTATCACCTTTTTTTATCCGCCGTCAACCGTACCCTAAAATTGTGACACCACTCATACATCACGCAATACTTCATTCATACTCGGTTGTTTTAACTCATGCAAACTATGTTGTTATTAGAGAAAGGATGGGTGCCTGTAAATCCGTTCAAGCAGATATTAAAAATCGATAATAAACAAAGAAAGAAACAGTTTTCTGCAATTAGAAGGATTTTATCAACAGACTTTCGCATTAAAAAGCTGATTTTACAACTAACAATATACCAAACTCCATAATTTTTAATTTTTAAGAGTGTAAATATAAACAAACAAATATCGCTAAAAAGTCCGACTGGAAAATACATTTACGTGTCCACAGAAATAACTTTTTAGACACAACTGGGAAATGTTTTCACTGGCGGGTAATCCGCGTTCGTCGTATCGCTCCGACGTGGTTTTATCCGGATACCGGGGTGTCTTAAGTAGCCCAGTTATATTTTATTTGATATCTTTTGAATAGAATTTACAATGTTGACAAAAAATAAGATGAAAAAAACCGAATAAATACCTTTTTAACAGATTTATCAAATAAAATTGAAAAACAAAATCAAATTGATAATCGGATTACATTCAATTACCACATTAAAGAACGTGTTCAAAATCTGAGCAAATTCTGATAAAAAAAAACCCGCATGTTTTATTAGCATGTATCTGTTTTTGAGTGTGTGTTGTATGTGATCTGTTTAATTCCTCCGGTGAAAGTGTCCCGTTTCCACCCACTATCTGTCCTTCTTTTTATCAATGTGCATTCTGGTACACAGTTTACTGACCCTTCTAATGAGAGTATGACGGCACCTTCTCATGTATGACGTCATCTTCATATCAATAGAAAAAGCAACTTGCTGTGTCGCATCCTGTGAACAGCAATCCCGATATTAACTGTAAATATTAAATTCGTGTCGTATTAATTTACTGTGTTTTATATTATATAAGAACAATAATGACGCCTTATTCTAACACTTACCTTACAGTTTAGACTATAACAATTGTGTTTTTATTATTTATTGTTGACGTCTGAACATGAGTCACATTTTCCGCAGCTGAACAAGAGATTCGTGTGTCGGTATCACCACATACATTGTTATTTATTGTAAGTATGTCTCAATTATTTGATCAACTAATGACATGCTAAATTACCCCCACCCACTTGCCATGCATAAAGCATCGACAGTCCGTGTTTTCTTTTGGATAAACTTATTTAAACTAATAACTCAACAAAACAAATCGAGCACTATCGTAACCAACCACCCAGCCCCACAACCAATTTACAAGTTATTCCGTTCTTTTAAAGAAAACATTACTGTATAAGATTGTTTCATGTTTGCTGATTTTAAATGATATATAAATTGTGTACATTTTTCTTTGGTTACAAAGCAACCTCGGATTGCAGACCAACATCATTTATTGTTGTTGTTGAGACAATCATATAACTGCTGTAAAATTAACCTACATTACATTAAGACGAAATACATGTATATATATATCATACACAATTTACCTGTAAAATTTCATAACATTTCAGCTAGCCATTTTGTATTAATACCGATACCAAGTGCAAGACGGTCATCGTATATGGCATGCTTATGTCATTTAAAGGTTTTTCAACGACCGCTGTATTGATAAGAAGCGAGACATATTTTGTATAATCTGCCATATAATTATCTTATTTTACATTAAAATTGTATAAATGTTCATAACTTCGCTGATGACTAAAGGAAAGCAATACAAGTACTAAAGTGGGAAATCGGGACATAAGGGAAATAACTCTATTGAGCATGCACAATAGCATATTCATAAAAGAATATGCTGTATATTTGTCGTATGTATAGCTTTAACGTTACTTTGGTAGCAATCATAAAAAACATGAAATATATTTTCGTGGCAAAGGTTTCTGCAAACACAAACCGAGAAATCGGACTGACGAATAACACACAGACTTGTTAAATGAAGTATAAGCCCCTGTAGAGCTTTCATGCATACTGAACTGACCTTACATTGTTCTATAACGAGGGTCATTGTGTTGCGGTGGAAGACACATGTACATAATACAGAACAATACAGAACACTATGTTAAACAGTTTTCCAATAAACTGCAACGCTGCATTTACAACAGTATGTTCTGTTGTTGTTTTTTTTGCTAAATTGTTTAGACTTCTAGCGTTTTGACCTTTGTCTTAAAGGGACACACGGCAATCTTGATTTTTTTAAAAACTCGCGGTTTCTCTTCGCTTGCATTTGGTCGATCATTAATAGTAATTGTTAGAATAGTTCAAAACAAATCATTTTTACATATTACTATTTTTATAATAGTGCATCAATAATATATTTAAACAGTTGGTGAAATAGTGAAGAAAATTGAAATCTCAATTTTTTATTTAATCATATGCACGCAGTTTTAAAGTCAAAATGATGCAGGATAACTAAATTCAGGAGCAAATTTTAATGTTTGAAACTCAAGATTGCCATGTGTCCTTTTAAATCTTATCTTGTCGTGCCCTTAACGGTTTGTTATATTGTTGCCAAGTCACTGAGTACTTGCTTTATCGATTTCTAGGCTCAGTTTGCTTTTTTATATTATATATACCTGATCATTTATGTTGATCATTTATGTGTTTTACTTTATTGCCTATTATTGCTGCCTTATTTGTTAGAGAATATAACCTGGCGGGGATATATAAATTTACATTGTGCAGTTGTATTGAGATTACAATAGGGTAAGAGTGAGGTTTGATGCAACCTAGAACCAGGTTTATCACATAACTTACGGTGTGGGAGTGGAATAACACCATTCTATATTTTCGATATACCACTAGTTATCTAAGTATACAAATAAGCCTAGTATGCGCTGTCAAGAAAATACCGATAATGACTTTGATCCAATTCCCACGGTTTATGTCGGTTTCGCGTGTTAAAGCGTCAGGCAAAATGCAATAAAAGTCGATATATGAGTTATGTGTAAATAGAATCTAACATTCGTTCTCAATCATTATTGAATTTATTAAACTCGTTCGCAAAAATAATATAATGTTCGGCAAGAGCCTCTTATTACATCATTTTGTCAACGAGTTTCATAAATTCATTTATGCATGAGAACGAATGTTAGATCCGCTATTTAAACAACCAGCGGCTTTTTTCCCATTGTGTGTCAACCCTTTTATGTTTGTGATATCATATCTTGCCTTTTATTAATCTTTGTAGTTGTTGTTTGTTTCTGTGCGTGTTTGTGGTTAACTGTGGTCCTTGAATGCTGCATTTCCAGTTCGACTCCTATATCCACATTTTCTTCCATTTACAGGATTAAACTGTTAAGACTTCTTATTTAACAAGATCGTTTGATCTATCGAAGGTAGATAACCGTAGTGGGATTGTTTTATAGTACACATACGTTACGGGTAAAATGTAACAAGAAAGGAAGCAAAACCAACAACAACTATTTTTAAAATATAATAAACTTTTTCAAATACTGCAATGGAAAATATTCACCTACAGAAAATACATCAAATGGATCCATTATTTCTTTAAAATCCGATAAAAGAATAAAGTCCAAATAATACTGGCAAGTGTCTCTTTAATCTAAATTGTCAAATGTCCCTTTAATCCAGTCTAGTAGGAATAGTGTGCAAATGCTCATGTGAGGTTACGTAATCGATATGGGAGAAACTTCCGTTATTATGGAAACATCAGAAACCTATTAAAATGCAATACAGACTTTTTTTTTTACATAAAAATACATTTATTGTAGTAGTACATTGTATGAGAGACGAGCTTGTAGTTGATAGTACACCAAGCGTTAAACCGCTCCCAATTTAGGTACAATATGACAATAATAATGAAATCCTATAATATTCACCATTGTTCGTTTTATCCGAACTCCGATTTCGTCTGTATTACCTTTTTTTATCCGCCGTCAACGGTACCCTAAAATTGTGACACCACTCATACATCACGCAATACTTCATTCATACTCGGGTGTTTTAACTCATGCAAACTATGTTGTTATCTAGAGGAAGGATGGGTAAATCCGTTAAAGCAGATATTAAAAATCGATAATAAACAAAGAAAGAAACAGTTTTCTGCAAATTAGAAGGATTTTATCAACAGACTTTCGCATTAACAAGCTGATTTTACAACTAACAATATACCAAACTCCATTAAGAGTGTAAATATAAACAAACAAATATCGCTAAAAAGTCCGACTGGAAAATACATTTACGTGTCCACAAAATTTACTTTTTAGACACAACTAGGAAATGTTTTCACTGGCGGGTGATCCGCGTTCGTCGTATCGCTCCGACGTGGTTTTATCCGGATACCGGGGTGTCATAAGTAGCCCAGTTATATTTTATTTGATATATTTTGAATAGAATTTACAATGTTGACAAAAAATAAGATGAAAAAAAACGAAAAAATAAAATTGAAAAACAAAATCAAATTGATAATTGGATTACATTCAGTTACCACATTAAAGAACGTGTTCAAAATCTGAGCAAATTCTGATAAAAAAAACACGCATGTTTTATTAGCATGTATCTGTTTTTGAGAGTGTGGTGTATGTGACCTGTGTCCCATTTCCACCAGTTGACACTATCTGTCCTTCTTTTTATCAATGTGCATTCTGGTACACAGTTTACTGACCCTTCTAATGAGCGTATGACGGCACCTTCTCATGTATGACGTCATCTTCATATCAATAGAAAAAAAAAAACTTGCTGTGTCGCATCCTGTGAACGGCAATCCCGAAATTTATTGTAACTATTAAATTCGTGTGGTATTAATTTACTGTGTTTTATATTATATAAGAACAATAATGACGCCTTATTCTAACACTTGCCTTACAATTTATAACAATTGTGTTTTTATTATTTATTGTTGACGTCTGAACATGAGTCGGTCACATTTTCCGCAGCTGAACAAGAGATTCGTGTGTCGGTATCACCACATACATTGTTATTTATTGTAAGTATGTCTCAATTATTTGATCTACTAATGACATGCTAAATTACCCCCACCTACTTGCCATGTATAAAGCATCGACAGTCCGTGTTTTTTTTATGAACATATTTAAACTAATAACTCAACACAACAAATCGAGCAATATCTTAACCAACCACCCAGCCCCACCACCAATTTACAAGTTATTCCGTTCTTTTAAAGAAAACATTACTGTATAAGTGATATATAAATTGTGTACATTTTTCTTTGTCTACAAAGCAACCTCGGATTGCAGACCAACATCATTTATAACTGCTGTAAAATTAACCTACATTAAATTAAGACGAAATACATGTTTATATATATCATACACAATTTACCTGTAAAATTTCATAACATTTCAGCTGGCCATTTTGTATTAATACCGATACCAAGTGCAAGACGGTCATCTTAATGGCATGCTTATGTCATTTAAAGGTTTTTCAACCACCGCTGTATTGATATAAGAAGCGAGACATATTTTGTATAATCTGCCATATAATTATCTTATTTTACATTACAATTGTATAAATGTTCATAATTTCGCTGATGACTAAAGGAAAGCAATACTAGTACTAAAGTGGGAAATCGGGACATAAGGGAAATAACTCTATTGAGCATGCACTATAGTATATTCATAAAAGAATATGCTGTATATTTGTGATATGATAGCTTTAACCTTACTTTGGTAGCAATCATAAAAAACATGAAAGATGTTTTCGTGGCAAAGGTTTCTGCAAACGCAAACCGAGAAATCGGACTGACGAATAACACACACTTAGACTAGTTAAATGAAGTCCCTGTAGAGCTTTCATGCATACTGAACTGACCTTACATTGTTCCATAACGAGGGTCATTGTGTTGCGGTGGAAGACACATGTACATAATACAGAACAATACAGAACACTATGTTAAACAGTTTTCCAATAAACTGCAACGCTGCATTAACTACAGTATTTTCTGGGTTTTTTTTGCTAAATTGTTTAGACTTCTAGCGTTTGACGTTTGTCTTAAAGGGACACACGGCAATCTTGATCTTTTTTTAAAAACTCACGGTCTCCCGTTAGTTTTTCTCTTCACTTGCATTTGTTCTATCATTAATAGTAATTGTTAGAATAGTTCAAAGCAAATCGTTTTTACATATTACTAGCTTTTTATAATAGCGCATTAATAATATATTTAAAAATTTGGTGAAATAATGAAGAAAATTAAAAGGAAATCTCATTTTTTTATTTAATCATATGCAAGCAGTTTTAAAGTCAAAATGATGCAGGATAACTAAATTGAGGAGCACATTTTAATGTTTTAATAAAACTCAAGATTGACATGTGTCCCTTTAAATCTTGTCTTGTCGTGCCCTTAACGGTTTGTTCTCTTGTTGCCAAGTCATTGAGTACTTGCTTTATGGATTTCTAGGCTCAGTTTGCTTTTTTATATTATATATACCTGATCATTTATGTTGATCATTTATGTGTTTTACCTTATTGCCTATTAATGTTGCCTTGTTTGTTACAGAATATAACATGGCGGGGATATCTTTATTTACACTGTCCAGTTTTATTGAGATGATAATAGGTTAAGAGTGAGGTTTGGTGCACCCTAGAACCAGGTTCATCGCATAACTTACGGTGTGAGAGTGGAATAACACCATTCTATATTTTCTATATACCACTAGTTATATAAGTATGCAAATAAGCCTAGTATGCGCTGTTAAAAACAAATCGATAATGATAATGATCCAATTCCCACGGTTTATGTCAGTTTCGAGTGTTAAAGCGACAGGCAAAATGCAATAAAAGTCAATATATGAGTTATGTGATAAATAGAATCTAACATTCGTTCTCATTCATTATTGAATTTATTAAACTCGTTAGAGTTTCATCAATTCAGTAATGAATGAGAACGAAATTACATCCGTTGTTTAAACCACCAGAGGTTTTTTTCCCCACTGAAATTTCCCCATTGTGTCAACCTTTTTATGTTTGTGATATCATACCTTGCCTTTTCTTAATATTTGTAGTTGTTGTTTGTTTCTGTGCGTGTTTGTGTTGACTGTGGTCCTTGAATGCTGCATTTCCTGTTCGACTTTTATATCCACGTTTTCTTATTTACAAGATTAAACTGTTTAGACTTCTTATTTGATCTATCGAAGGTAGATAACCGTAGTGGGATTGTTTTATAATACACATATGTTACTGGTAAAATGTAACAAGAAAGAAAGCAAAACCAACAACAACTATTTTTAAAATATAATAAACTTTTTTTTCAAATACTACAATGGAAAATATTCACCTACAGAAAATACATCAAATGGATCCATTATTTCTGTAAAATCCGATATAAGAATAAAGTCCAAATAATATTGGCAAGTGTCTCTTTAATCTAAATTGTCAAGTGTTCCTTTAATCCAATTTTAGTTTTTTAGTTTAGTAGGAATATTGCGCAAATTTCTCATTTGAGGTTACGTAATCGATATGGGAGAAACTTCCGTTATTGCTGATTTCTTCAGAACGAAAAGACGACAGAATGAAAAGACGCCAAATGCAGCGCGAAAAGACGACAGAACGACAAAACAAAAAGAAGACAGAACGCCACGCGAAAAGACGACACTTCAGCCGCGAAAAGACGCCATTATATATGATCGTCTTTTCGTTATTTCGTGTGGCCTTCTGTCGTCTTTTCGCGATGCATTTGTCATCTTTTCGTTCTGTCGTCTTTTCGTTCTGTCGTCTTGTCGTTCTGTCGTCTTTTGGCCTTCCGGTTGACATGCACATTTAATAATACAGGGATTACAAATTACACTTGTTTCCAATGCACAAATGCTTAGGTCAACAGGAAGGCGAAAAGACGACAGAACGACAAGACGACAGGACGACAAGACGACAGAACAAAAAGACGACAGAACGAAAAGACGACAGAACGACAGAATGAAAAGACGCCAAATGCATCGTGAAAACAGAACAGAACGACAAGACGACAAGACGACAGAATGACAAGACGACATAACGACAAAATGACAGAATGAAAAGACGACAGAACGACAGAACGACATAACGAAAAGACGCCAAATGCATCGCAAAAAGACGACAGAACGACAGAAAGACAGAAAGACAGAACGACAGAACGACAGAACGACAAGACGACAGAAGGCCACACAAAATAACTAAAAGACGACAATATCAAATGGCGTCTTTTCGCCGCTGCAGTTTCGTCTTTTCGTGTGGCATTCTGTCGTCTTTTCGGCCATGAATTGTCGTCTTTTCGTTCTGTCGTTCTGTCGTCTTTTTGTTTTGTCGTCTTTTCGCGTAGCATTTGGCGTCTTTTCGTTCTGTCGTCTTTTCTCGGCGAAATAACGAAAAGACGACATGGCAAAAATCAGCCACAATACAATAGACTTGTTTAACATAAAAATACATTTATTGTAGTACATTGTATGAAAGACGAGCTTGTAGTTGATAGTACACCAAGCGTTAAACCGCTCCCACTTTAGGTACACGCCCACTAGCATAGATCATGACCTGTTATTCTGAAAAATAATACATTCTTTCAATTCGAATAGTTTCATTCATGTGTGAATGGCTATTACAAGATAGTGAATACGGACTGAGTAGTTCTTTGACAGTTTTAGATATACATTTCAAAATTGAAAGTCACAAGGGTATTCATTTCAAGGGATCGAACACATGATCCAGTCTAGGTGTTATTACACCACTAAAGACATATCTCTTTATTACTCCTCTTGGTGATTTTTAATATCAGACATTTTTGATGTAATATATAATGTAGGGTCTCAATGAGTTGGTTGATTTAAACATCGAGATTGGCGTAGTCCATCGCGGTGTTTCAATCAACCAACGATATATTTGTTTTGTATCATGTCCATTTAATCTGTATGTCATACTCTAAATTCCGATAACTCGTAGTTAGAGTACACCGACCATTCTGATATGTATTATTTTGAATTAAGCTATTTACAACTGTGCAAATACAAAGGTAATATGAGCGACTATGCTACAATTCATGAAAAAAGTAAGTTTAAGAACAGTAAAACAAGATTTGTGTTTATTTCAAGTCTACCCACTTTGGGAGTTTTTATTTAACTAGGGAGTCATTCTTCTACATAATCGAATAATCGGGAGTCGTGCTACTACATCGAAATATAACCGGAGGGCATTGTTTATGGGTTTGGGTGTGGGTGTGAGTGGGTGGGGAGGGGCCGTCCGCTTTATGACATCGGATCAAACGCTACGATTCTCCTTCTGAATAATATCATAACAAAAGATAATAATGTTAATATAAATCTAATGTACACTGTATATTCGAATATGGCACAGAAGTTCAACATAATAAATTAAACTCATTGATTATAGATAAACACTAGTTAAAAGGAAATTCGTTTGACTCAATATCAGTCAAAAAAACAAATGTATTTAGTTCTTTCTCGTTTGTTTTATTTATTGAGTTATCAAGGCCAAACAAATAATGAAACATACTCTTAAGACTAAGAGAAAAGAGAAAATGTATTACAAACATGTATACAAACAGGAAGATCCCGTTGTTGGAGTTTTACGAAGTTGTCACGTTTATTTAGCAGTAAATTTATACCCTGATAAACACTTTTTATAATTATTATTTTTATACAAAATAAATTTTATTTTATAACTCATGGTCATTAGTATGCCAAAACTATATAAAATATAATATAAAGTACACAAACGTATAATAATACACATACAGTAAGAAATCTAAAAAGTAATTCGTTTCATAATAAATCAATTGCAATTGCTTGTTTAATGGAAACCCATATCTTATGTTAACATATATATTTTACCATATCTATACATTGATCATGGCAGTACCTCTGCGTGGAGATTGTGATCATTATGGTAAAGAAATACGCTGCCAACCCACCAGGCATGCAGTACGTTGTAAAATGATAGGGTCATAACCTCCTCGTTTGAAAACATGTAAACAAAGTATGTGGTGACAACTAACAACTATTGTGTCTTGTATGGATCAAGCAACTAATTTTGGAACGGTCGGATTATCGGAATTTGACAAAATTTGACTTACATAAATTTACACAGGCAATTAGATAAACAATATATTAAAGGTTTAGCACACCTGGTTAAAAGGTCTAACTCCAGTCTACACGTATTTTTAGATGAACGAGGAATGATAAAAATAAATTAAAACTAGGAATGATAAAGATAAATTAAAACTAGATAAAGATAAATTAAAACTAGGAATGATAAAGATAAATTAAAACTAGAAATGATCAAGATAAATTAAAACTAGATAAAGATAAATTAAAACTAGGAATGATAAAGATAAGTTAAAACTAGGAATGATAAAGATAAATTAAAACTAGGAATGATAAAGATAAATTAAACTAGATAAAGATAAATTAAAACTAGATAAAGATAAATTAAAACTAGGAATGATAAAGATAAATTAAAACTAGGAATGATAAAGATAAATTAAAACTAGATAAAGATAAATTAAAACTAGAAATGATAAAGATAAATTAAAACTAGATAAAGATAAATTAAAACTAGGAATGATAAAGATAAGTTAAAACTAGGAATGATAAAGATAAATTAAAACTAGGAATGATAAAGATAAATTAAAACTAGGAATGATAAAGATAAATTAAAACTAGATAAAGATAAATTAAAACTAGGAATGATAAAGATAAATTAAAACTAGGAAAGATAAAGATACATTAAAACTAAGAACGATTAACTGATTAATTAACTGAATTGGTGTTTTACGAGAAGTTTTACATATACATGTAGTTCGTATCAAGACATGGATTTTGGTTAATAATACATTTACAGTTCTGATAAATATTTTTTGCAGAACTATGAATGCAGGAGTAACGTAGTATAAAACAATATTTCAAAATAAAATCCGAATATCGGCATAGCGACCAAGAATAATGATATCATTGCATTATTTTGAATTAATGATTCCAGCTTACGGCATTTACTAACACTACTGTAATAAGAAACTATACATATTAATATAAAAAATATCAATATTTTTATTAATAATCTAATAAAATATTTAATTACAATTTTACTGTTTAATTATATTATTAATAGTGTGTACTCGTATATAACATATATGATTTTTAATTTGAAAAGATAGATATATTGAAATAAAGGAACACTTTTGGAAGATAATAATTAAGCAAACAAACACAATGAAAACAATATATATATGAACATTTTGCTGGAAATTTCAGACTATGTTCTATTTTATAAATTACAGTTGAATATTAAAACACTGGTTTAGTTTTCTGTGGAAAAGTACAAGAGCTGCCCATTATTAAAATATTATCTGCATAGTATATCGTAAAAAGGTGAGGTTAGAAGGTAAATGTTCCTTACAACACTATTGAACCGTGTCCTAATTTCTTCAATTTTATTATATACAACGGCACAAGGATTTTATTGACATTTTGTGTGTATATATATATATATATATTGTATATATATATATAAATGTTCAACGTTTGCCAATCTTCCTTATCGTCGTTGTTTTTTTACGAAAAATGTAAACTATAAAAAAATTCAGGATAAATATGTCATATGAATCAAAATATGTAATGCTAAGGTATACATTTGAATTCACGATACATTTTTTAGAAAGATATCTATTTACATTAACCATGGTGTGTAACCTAGGATAACGTATATTAGACGCAAACATAATTTACCTTTTAACTGTCAGTTTAGGCTCATTGATTATGTTTTGTTCCCTTAGAAAGGAAAACATAATTATTTGTCAATTATACAAAAAAAAACACCAAAAAACCCACAACAAGACAACATTGTACGCAACATAGTACGCCACAAAACCATTAATGCGAGCACTTGCCATCTTATCAAGCATAAATATAATTGATATTAAGATAACAACACTTTATAAACACCGTTATTGGTCCCTCGCATGATTGTAATATATATGTTTTCTTACCGTGCCTTTTTTAAACACTATGTACGTTTATGTGTATTTTTTTTAATTTGGTTTCTAACTGATGCTTTTTATTTCTTTTAGACATGATTGAGGTTTAAAATGGCAATGCTAAAGTTCGTTGAGAGCCTGATGAAATGGGCCAGTGGCTAGTGTACGTTTGGGCTGAAAATCTACACGTATGAACAGGACACTTGTGTGCCAAGAACATTAATAGTGTTTATAAGAATATCCTATTAATAATTTATAAACGAAATGCAGTGTACAGAGAAATGTACAATCAACAAACGCGCATTTCATATAGTTAATTAAGAAATATAAACGGAAGAAGTAAAGCCAGCTTTCCTTTTTTTAAACAAACAGTTGCTTTGCTCAGAGGTATCTCTTTAAAAGAGAAAGAATATTTTCTATATTCTAACAAATATACTTTTTTTCTTAAATATTACACATATTACACAAACTAGTATACGTCTTTAATTTTTATCGTGATTCTATGTACAAATTAATTCGATGCTACAATAAACAATATAAAAACGATATTTAAATTGTACATTGCTACAACATGTTCCATAATAAAAAGAAGAAAAGTAAGTTCAACATGAATATATGGCCACAAGCGTATACGAAAAAGGCAAGTTTTAGGCAGTCTTTTTTTTTGTTAATGGTTCCTATTGTGTTTTTTTTATAAATAATTCAATATTCTTGCATATTATTTAAAAAACGAACACAAGCGCTTGTGTCATCATAGCTTGCATTACATTTGTTTATTATAATATCAAGGTCATTCAAAAAACGAAAGAAGTATAATTTGTAATTTTATATGGATCATTTTGACTATTTTCGAGAAATTGGAGTTTTAAAGAAAACGCATTTTTGAAAAATAAAAACAATCCTTAATTTTGCCTTTTTATAGTACCCTTAAATAAACAAGTACGTATACTATCTAAATGTTGAATATTTTATTGTTATTTAAGAACTTATGACAGAGGATGAATGAAAGTAGGACAATTATGTGGTTAATTATTATTATGACCCTTTCAATCAGGGTATATACCTCTAATTGACATGCATCTATGTCATATATATTATTGGGTTAACATACGACTTAGTAAAACATGTTACCTACATTATATTTACCATTGAATAAATAATCATGCACTAGTAATAGATTGTCGTTAAAAATGCTAATGTGAAATGAGGTCAAGTATATAAGGCATCGTGTTACCTTTTAGTATTCATAGGTCTAAATCTCATTAATCACATTTTAAAACACACAAAACGCATTTTAACTTTAGGAAAATTCATCGTTCAATTATATACGCCGAAACATCTTGCTGATACTTCTTAATAAAGCATTCAAAACGTGATTAACTCGTCCAAATATGGATTCCGTCTGTTGGACGTCTTCTTGAACCTGGTAACCAAAATTTTGAAAATGAATACGACCAGAAATTACAGAAGAGGGGAACCTTCGGAAACAACGAACACAAACTTCGTTGGTATCCCTATGGGTACACATTACCGCTCTAGGTAAGAAATAGCAATTATAAGAGACTTTGTTGGTATCGATGTCTTTGGAGATGGTTTCTCGAGCAGGTCGTGCTTACTAAAAATGTCCCCAAGCTTAGCTGTATCAACACATAAGCAAAACATTATCCAGATTAAACCAAAGATGCGTCTTGTCATAATTTGCCTCTCACTATCCAGGAATTTCCGTTTAGGCATGTATATGAGAAATCCTCAGAAATACCTTAATTTTGCAAGTATTTTTTTATAAAACATCCTGCATATCATACAACGAACACAAGTATTGGATCAGGTATTGCTTTTTGAAAAAAAGCAATATGCCTACAATATTTTGAAAAATGTGACATAGATTAGCCGGTCCCATGTTAAAAAATCTACAGAGAACAAAGCGTACTGAAAAAGAGATTATTGGGAGGCAACACACACAATTAAGAGAGAAAAATAGCGGATTGTTTTATTGAGACTGTTCATGATAGGTAATATAATTTACAACACCTCTCACGCCCCCTTACGCCGACCCGTCTTAATCAGTATTGTACTTTTAAACCACAACGTATGGGCTTGATGATCCAAAAGGACAAGTAAGTAATAACACTACTGGTTTGTAGTCGGGACGACTTTTAACAGACGCCACTCAGCACCAAACAAACGCTAGTGTGAATGTCAATACATACTGAAAAAGAGATCCCTTGGGAGCAATACGAATATAAAGTATACAAAAGTGTAATTAATAAATATACTATCCGTTGCTTTTATACAATATCAAATATTTCACAATTGTGATGCTTGTTTGAGTTGAAGCTAGGTCAACACATCTGCATAGAAATGCTAGTGATATTAAAAAAAGAAATTGGCCTGGACCAGTAACAGGGATACTCATCCTCCGTTGTTGCTTGTCCATCTCTCTTATCGACATAATGGAAATAGGGATGCCCTTATAACAGGGAGCGTCCCTTGATATTAGCACGTTACTTTGATCATCGGATGCCAAATGCATTGTGTTGTGAGGCTGGTAA
This sequence comes from Cyrtodaria siliqua, assembly GCA_037043455.1. Lineage (NCBI taxonomy): Eukaryota > Metazoa > Mollusca > Bivalvia > Adapedonta > Hiatellidae > Cyrtodaria > Cyrtodaria siliqua. The sequence continues at coordinate 28,244 of JAWPHD010013015.1, forward strand.
AAATATTATTTAACTGTGTCTATCTCTTAGTTCTAAAACTACTTGAAAAGGCAAAAATGAAAGAAACAACACAGTAATACAATTAACATATTAAGAAAATACTAGCTAAATAACAAATAGACCAACATATGCATTAAACATGTTATTGTTATACAGAATAATGCAACACGTCAGCCAATGTACAGTGGATACTATAGTCATAATATACACATGTTATTGTCTTAGATTATAATGCAACAGGTCAGCCGATGTACAGTGGATTCTATAGGCATAACATACCCGTTATTGTCATACCGTATAATGCAACAGGTCAGTCAATGTACAGTGGCTACTATAGTCATATCATACACATGTTATTGTCATGCAGTATAATGCAACAGGTCAGACAATGTAAAGTGGCTACTATAGACATAACATACACATGTTTTTGTCATACAGTATAATGTACAGTGGCTACTATAGTCAAAGAATACACACGCTATTGTCATATAGTATAATTGCACAGTGACTGCTATAGTCATAAGATACACATGCTATTGTCATACAGTATACTGCAACATGTCAGTCAATGTACAGTGGCTACTATAGTCATACCATACACGTAATTGTCATACAGTATAATATAACAGTTCTTCCAATGTAAAGTGGTTACTATAGTCATAACATACACATTTTATTGTCAAAAAGTATAATGCAACATGTCAGCCAATGTACAGTGGCTACTATATTAATGTCATACACATGTTTTGTCATACAGTGTAATGCAAAAGGTCTGCCAATGTACAGTGGCTACTATAGTCAAAGTGTACACATGTTATTGTCATACAGTATAATGCATCAGGTCAGCCAATGTACAGTGGCTACTATAGTCAAAGCGTACACATGTTATTGTCATACAGTATAATGCAACATGTCAGCCAAAGTACAGTGGCTTCTATAGTCATAACATACACATGTTATTGTCATACAGTATAATGCAACAGGTCTGTCAATGTACAGTGGCTACTACTGTAAAAGCGTACACATGTTATTGTCATACAGTATAATGCAACAGGTCAGCCAATGTACAGTGGCTGCTACAGTCATAACATACACATGTAATTGTCAAAAAGTATAATGCAACAGGTCAGCCAATGTACAGTGGCTACTATAGTCAAAGCGTACACATGTTATTGTCATACTGTATAATGCAACATGTCAGCCAAAGTACAGTGGCTTCTATAGTCATAACATACACATGTTATTGTCATACAGTATAATGCAACAGGTATGTCAATGTACAGTGGCTACTACAGTCAAAGCGTACACATGTTATTGTCATACAGTATAATGCAACAGGGCAGCCAATGTACAGTGTATGCTATAGTCATATCATACATATGTTATTTTCGCACAGTATAATGCAACAGGTCAGCCAATGTACAGTGTATGCTATAGTCATATCATACATATGTTATTTTCGCACAGTATAATGCAACATGTCTGCCAATCTACAGTGGCTACTATAGTCATAACATAGACATGTTATTGTCATACCGTATAATGCAACAGGTCAGCCAATGTACAGTGTATGCTATAGTCATATCATACATATGTTATTTTCGCACAGTATAATGCAACATGTCTGCCAATCTACAGTGGCTACTATAGTCATAACATAGACATGTTATTGTCATACCGTATAATGCAACAGGTCAGCCAATGTACAGTGGCTACTATAGTCATAACATACACATGTTATTGTCAAAAAGTATAATGCAACATGTCAGCCAATGTACAGTGGCTACTATATTAATGTCATACACATGTTTTGTCATACAGTATAATGCAACAGGTCTGTCAATGTACAGTGGCTACTATAGTCAAAGCGTACACATGTTATTGTCATACAGTATCATGCAAAAGGTCAGCCAATGTACAGGGGCTACTATAGTCATGACATGCACATACTGGTATCATACAATTAAATACAATGGTTAGGGTATGGTGAGACTATTGCAGATAACACTATATAATATCTGGTCTGTTGTAATCTACTGTATGGCAATGTATTTGATATGGTTAGAGTAAAGCAGGCAATCTAGTTTACCTGGTCTTATGACAATGATTGGGGTATGGCTAGACTATAGCAGGCGCTATGCAATTCTTGATATGATGTACATGGCCTGTTTTATTATCATGTATGCAAATGGTTGGGGTATGGTTACATAGTTAGAGATTAATACATGGGTGATGCGTTATTGCCCGTCATATCGGCCCTCGACCAATATCGGGCCTTCGCCGATATTGGTCGAGGGCCGATATGACGGGCAATAACGCATCACCCATGTTTTAATCTTTTTATCATATATATGTACGCATTTTCTCATATATATACGCATTTTCTCTTTATTAAACCGTTACAATGTTATTTTTATCATATATATAATGTGAATTAAATTAATTTCAGTTGAACCGATGAGCCAAATCACACATTTCTAAATAGATATACAGTAGGCCTAAAAAAAAAATGTTTCTAGTGGCGTAGCGTAGCTGTTTTAGGCACTGCAAACCCCGACCGACAACCTTTTTCCTGATAGGCTATGCTCTTTTTATCCCCAAAAGTGTCTCCCAAAACAGTTACTCGTCAAAAAAAATTTTACCAGCGGAAAAAGGTTTAAATATTGGTTATTCTTATTGATTAAGCTTTTTAAAATAATACGACATACTGTACACATAATCAAGCGTTACGATTGTAATATTAAGATAAAGTGTTTACTTTTACTGAGTATCTGTTTTAATCCGCTGTTTATTTATATTCGTTGTGACGTTATGGTTTAAAAAAGTGACGTCATGTAACGTTCGTTACGTCATCGTAAACAGGAAAGAAAATCAGGGGCGCAGCCAGGTGGAAGGTCGGAAGCCAGTACCGTTCCATTTTTTCTCCTAATATAGTGTTTGGAAGCCCGAGCATACCCCGGACCCCTTTCGCCTCTCAAATAAAATGTTGGGCTTCCAGTTTAGTCTGCGATATATATGTGTATTGTTCGCAGTTTGCAACATTTATAATTGATTAATTGGTTAATAAAATATTTTATACTCTGAAAAAAGGGTAAAACAAAAGCAATTCTAAAGAAAGCAATCGCCAATACTAGTAACGATCATGTGACCGGTTATTGGCCCGGTCAGGTGACCGGGCCAATAACGGTCAGGTGACCGGGCCAATATGGATATGCATTTTCGGCCCGGTCACATGACCTGAATTTGGCGTATCTGACCGCATTTCGAATAGGTTAATTTTTTGCATATTGCGGGCCAAAAATGCGTATTTATACGATAACCATTATTGGCCCGCAATATGCTCAAAATTACCTTACAATAAAGCTCTCGAGAAATGAGCCGTATTCGAAATGCGGTCCGATACGCCAAATTTAGGTCATATGACCGGGCCGAAAATGCATATCCATATTGGCCCGGTCACCTGACCGTTATTGGCCCGGTCACCTGCCACATGTAATAACCGGTCACATGATCGTTACGAGTATTGGCGATTTGCTTTTGTTTTACCCTTTTTTCAGAGTATAAAATATTTTATTAACCAATTAATCAATTATAAATGTTACAAACTGCGAACAATACACATATATATCGCAGGCTAAACTGGAAGCCCAACATTTTATTTGAGCGGCGAAAGGGGTCCGGGGTATGCTCGGGCTTCCAAACACTATATTAGGGGGGAAAATGTAAAGGTAAACACGTTATCTTAATATTACAATCGTGTGTACAGTATGTCATATTATTTTAAAAAGCTTAATCAATAAGAATAACCGATATTTAAACCTTTTTCCGCTGGTAAAATGGTGCACTCTGACGAGTTTTGGGAGACACTTTTGGGGATAAAAAGAGCATCTATAGCCTATCAGGAAAAAGGTTTTCGGTCGGGGTTTGCAGTGACTCAAAGCAGCTACGCTATGCCTCTTAGAAAACGTAACAATCTAGGCCTATATGATATCTATTTGGAAATGTGTGATTTGGCTCATCGGTTCAACTGAAATTAAATTAATTCACATTATATATATGATAAAAATAACATTGTAACGGTTTAATAAAGAGAAAATGCGTATATATATGAGAAAATGCGTATATACATGATAAAAAGATTAAAACATGGGTGATGCGTTATTGTCCGTCATATCGTCCCTCGACCAATATCGATTGGGGTCTCGGGCCGATATGACGGGCAATAACGCATCATCCATGTATTAATCCCTAAGTATTCCACTGTATTACAATGGTTGGTGTATGGTTACACTGTAGGATATGCTATATATTACATAGCCCGTTGTATTCCGCTGTATGGCACTGGTTGGTGTATTGTCAGACTGTAGCATATGCTATATATTGCCTGTGATGGATTAAAGATGTGTTCGGTATCAGAGAAAGTAACACAAATAGACTTCGGTGTATTTGATCTTGAATGTTTTATTATCGCGACATTATTTCAGCTGATAGCTCATATTATTTCAATGTTCTTTTTAATTGATTTTTACCTTAGCTAGGACGTTGCTGTTGGGAAAGACATAAACTACATGTAGTATAGATTCCATTTGGTAAACATATATTTATAAATGTTATATGTTTTACGTGCGCGAGTCTAGGATGCACTGCACATATAGAGATAATAGTGTGATTTTATTTTATTGAGAAGAATAATGACACTATTTTACCTTGTGCGTAAATATACTCTTCAAAATAATTTAAGGACCACGCTGTGATTTGTGTCATTTTTTAAATTGTGCCATTATTGATCGATTAACTGTCTTTTTGCAATTTTTAAATTTTATTTTTTAACAACTGTTATGTGACCCAAAAGTAAATTTATATTTTATATGGATATGAAATACAAAATATTAAAGAGTAAGTAATTGTTATTGTTATTTTTTGTGGTCCTTGAATTATTCTGAGGTGTATAGTTGTATTACCTCGAGAAACTTGTCAACTGATATGTCACAGCAAGAAGAGTGGTAGGCCTATATATGGATTCAATGTACGGTAATAAATCAATAACCTTTACTTGTTATCATATACTTTTTAAAAGTATAGCATTAAACAGTATACTTGATACTGAACCAAAGTTGTAACGCAGCATGATCGTTTTCGCTTATTTAACTTATGTGATGAAAACATATTTTTCGATGCAATTGTAGACTGAGGATATATGCTTAAATTTGAGCTTGAATTAATTTGTTTTAATCCTTTCTGATTCGCATCTGATCAATGTTTCATTTTCAAAGTTTTTTAAAAAAATCTTTTTTTATTGGAATTAATTCCTAAACTTTACTTGTTAAGTTTCGTTCCTGTAGTGAGCCGGACACACTTAGTGATATTAGTGAAAGGAGTCTGATGGCTATTAATGTATTGCTTCTTGTTATACCTTTTTTCTGAAAGTTAATCTTTAAGTAAAACGTATTAAACAATAACCATTATATAAGAACAAGAGGAGTGCCAAAATGCCCCTGAATCGGTTATCTGATGCAAATATAAAAAAATTGTTAAACAAGGTTGTAATTTAATAACAGAATTATATCTCGCAGTCAATTGATTTCAGGCCCAGTAAGTGTATATATTGTTAAAGGATGGGGATCTCAGCGGTTTCCATGTATGATCCAGGGGTTATTTCCACATGGGTGGGATGGATCCGGTGGCCAGTGCTGATTGGATGTTTTACGTCATTTTTAACTAGTGTAAAGCTATATATGAAGGTAGATTTTTTTTGTGGTGGAGGCAGACCACCCACTCTTTCTTGGTAGAACCAGTACTGTACACCCGTCATCCGTAAGAATCAACACTTCCTCACAAGTCGAGCTTCGAATGGGATTCGAACCCGCAGCGGAAAGGCGAGAAGGTTTACAACGCAACGTCGTTAACCCCTCGGCCACGGAGACGCTTGATTGCATGGTTGTATTCGTCTATTCAGGAGAAGTAAGTATATGGTCATAAGATTGGGATCACAACAGTTTACAAGTTATGACCTAGGGGTGGCGGTAGACACCAGGGCTGATGCTGGTTCAATGGTTATATCCGTATATTCATGCCCAGAAGTGTATGTAAGCTTATGGGGTGAGGACCTCAACAGATTCCAAGTTGTGACCCAGAGTTTATGTTCCAAGGGGTGAGGGTAGACCACAAGGCTGATACTGGTCGTATGGTTGTATCCATATGTTCTGTTGAGTAAGTGTATGGTTGTATCCATATGTTCTGTTGAGTAAGTGTATGGTTGTATCCATATGTTATGTTGAGTAAGTGTATGGTTGTATCTATATGTTCGGTTGAGTAAGTGTATAAATGGTTTCAGAGAAGAAATATTTTATTTTTTTCCAATATAGTTTATGCAAAACATTTGATCCTGGAGTGAGGCCAAATTTGACCACATGGTCATTTGGACAAGCTTGGCAGAGGATCATAAGATTATGGTACATGCAAAATATTAGACCTCTGGCTCACGTAGTGTCAGAGAAGATTTTGTACATATTTTCCTTTATAACTGTAAAACTGTGACACACGGGACCATAAGCTTATGCTGCATGCAATATTATGAGAGATCTGTACCTGGTGGTTTCAGAGAATTGTTTCCCTATGTAAGTCTATGTGAAACATGTGACCACTGGGGCCAAACTGTTCCCCAGGGTCACCATTTTAATAAAATTAGTAGAGGATCATACGCTTATAGTAAATGCAAAATATTAAACCTCAGGATTTTGTAAAGAGAATGTTTTTTGAAAGTTTCCCCTGTCTTTTGAAAAAGATTGCCATGTGTCCCTTTAAAGCTACAGCTCTTGTAGTTTCAGGGAAGGAGAACTTTTTCAAATGTTGTTTCCTTATAAAAGTCTATTTAAAACTGTGACCACCGAGGCGGAGTCAAATTTGACCCCATCATTTAAGTACAAAACCAATTAAATAGGTGGGCGAGACACTCTCAGACGGAGGTATTGTTTTGGTTTTCAGTTTGTTTTTAATGTTGCGCCCCAAACCACTACACACTAAAAGGTGAAAAGTTTCTCAAATTTTAATAAAGGTCACGCACGCACGCCGCCCCTCCCCGACACCAATCTGAAATTATGGATCCGTCACTGACTATATTCATGCATGTGCAGTACATACCCATAGGCCCATACGCACGTGCGTATATCCGTTTTCATAATAGCTATGCAGCTGCAAAAGCCTATTTCTCTTTAAAATCAATATATAACCTAAGGATTTATAAAAAAATAATATTTTTTATAAATGCTGCGTTAAGTAGATGATGAAATTACAAAGAAACAGAATATAGATATAGTGAGCAATTTTTTTTATATACATATTATAGTCAAATACTCGATAAAAAGTAGACGACAATAACATCATATGTTTCAGAATGTGTCAATTATTATACATCGTGAATATTCATAATCTACTCTAGGTCGTTAGCTACCTGTGATCGTTGGGATATAGCACTGGCCTCGTGATTCGTTACAAACACGGCATTCCTTATATTGACTCTATCTAGATATGCAGATATATTTTTTACTATTACTGCAGGACCTTTCCAAGTTGAAATGATTTTTTTGGACAATTCTCGCCGGGCGCAGCCCGGCGTCGAAGTTGTCCACTAGTAATCACTTTTTCGGTTATGGCGGCGATTACCGTAAAACGTCAAAAAAATCCACAAAGTAAACTTTCGCGAAAGTCGTGAAAGCAATACGGATGAGCAAAGCTCGACAAACGAGCCACAGAGCTTTGCGCAAAGCGCGAAGCCCCGAAATTAAACAAAACACATTTATATTATCACTAAGCTTCGCGCAGCGAAGCCCAAAATTATTCATATTTACGACATTATGTCGACCGCGTTCTTCATGTCCGGAGTTTACATCGTCCGGTCTGCTTCATATTTTTCAGAACGGCGTATGGTACGCGGATTCAGATTTGCATCAATAAGCGTATACATGTAAATTTCTTACTTTTTACTTGTGAGAAGCAGCATGTGACGTCAAGACTTGAGTAGGGGTAACTGGTGCATCAGCGACTGACGTTAAACATGACGTCAGGCGATATGTTAAACATGACGTCATGCGATATTCTAAACATGACGTCAACGGTCATGTGCGTGAACATGTGCTAATTGCTTTGGTCTACAATGTTTGCCACTCTGGCAATGGGGAAGGGGATGTGGGTATTTTCAGATACATATCTGTGACAGTTTACTTACCTAATTAATGCATTCTAAAATGAAATAAAAGTCCAGAGGATCATGCCTCCACGTTACTGTACATGTAGTCCGGAATAAACTTATGTAATTCATGATAAATTAATAATTACAAAGTAATGAGCTTCGCCCGAAGCGAAGCCCCGAACATTAAATAAAACAATAATATTTTGGTAAGCTTCGCGAAGCGAAGCCCACAGGTCATGATTCGTCCTGTTCTTCAATTTCGTACCTGATCTTAGTTGTACCTTAGTTGACATTTTCAATTCGCACGAAGCGAGACCCCGAAAATTAAAAATATTCATAGATGACATACTGCCATAAGCTTTGAGAAGCGGAGCCCCAAATCGCTTACAAATTCATATGTTATAACAATTTTATGACAGTGTGGTAAACATGGTGAAATGGTGCTGTAAACGCCAAAATAATGCCGAGCGCAGCGAAGTGTATAAAAAAAAATAACAAGATGTGTGTCAAGATGTGTGTATCTCACAAAAGGTTTAATTATTTACAGTTGTAGTCCCCGTCATCCAAACACACACAAGATGATTGCGAGCGCAAACGAGCGTCTGGTCTCAATTTCATTAAAATGTTTAAAGGACTATTTTAAAACCGCTTCATAATTTATAAAGGGGCTGGCGTGGCCCTATAGACAACCGCTGAACTTGAAATCCGCTGAACCCGGGGTAAAGCCTCACCATCGCCACTGAGTTTCGTCTTTGTGTTCTTCAGCAAGACGCTTTTCATTAGCCTCGTCCGTCGGATGGGGAATATGACCACTCAAAATTAAATTATTAAAACATGAAATTAAAAAAACACTTTAATTTGAAATGAAACAACAGGCCTAGATATATATCATATATTGAAATAAAAATTGACAACATATATAAATCATTCATCCAGTTTTATTAAACCAATATAAATAATTGTGAATTTCCCACTTCGCTGTACTCTCCTTCTCCCCTAGCTTGACCCCTGAAATATTAATATTTTGTTCAGAATTGTCCAACATTTTTTCCAGCAGCTGTGCTGCAATTTCTTGTTTACACTTTCCCTTTAAAGTTGCTGAGTCAAGAAGGTATACAATATAACCCTTTTTATATTGACATTCTAGAACTATTAAGTCATAATTCCTTTTCATACGACGTGATGATGTTTTCAGGTTTGATCATGTGCTCGCTCTATCTGTTTGGTGATGGTAGCCACATACTCGTTCATATCCTCATGTTTTAAATTTATGTGGGGCCGTGGCAAACATCCAATAATGACATATGTACATATTTTGCGTGCACAAGGTTGCCAAAATAATTATTCTTTGTTCTATCTTTGGCAGCTTGCCAAAATATTGTTCGTCAAAACAGGCCGTAGTTTAGTAAAGGCAAATATACGTATAGATTAAGATTATAAGTACACTTTATTTTTTTTAAAACGTAGAACAGTAGTATAGAAACTAGCGGTACGAGCACAGTTTTTCTCGCAGGAAATGAGAAAATATAGTGAAATATGCTAGGGGGGACTCAGGCAAAACTATCATTTATACCACTAAGATCTAAATGATACCCACGTCCGAGTCCTCCCCGCCACATTTCACTAGTTTTCTCACACATCCCACTCAAAAAACTTTACCCATGCCGCTAGTTTCTATACTACTTGCCATTTTAATAACATAACATTTGCAACTCGTCAGGAGAGCGTAATAATTTTATTTTATGTCTGCTTTCGGCGAATCTACTTGCAGCGAAGTTTTTCAATAACATTTGCAACTCGTTAAGCAAAGTCAGATGGAACCGGGCAGTAGTCTTCATCATCGCTCTGCATATCATCTTTTACCATGGAGTATTTTATTTTTCTACACTTTGCTATTTTGTATTTCAGTTCAAGAAGCTCTTCTCTGTTTCTATCAAGCTCACGTTCATAATTATCCATTTCAACCAGCAGTCGTCTTTTATTAGTGTCCATAAAATCATCACGGACTACTTCATATTCTACTTGGAGTTGCTTACCTCTCATCAATTTTCTTCTATATTTATCTTTCAAACGGTTAAGTTTTCTGCAAGCCTTTTCTAATCTTTTTTGTTCCATTATATAATAGTATATATAATTATTTTTAAACCTCTTATTTAATATTTTCAATATCCTTAAATGGAACCCAACTATTAAAATCCTCATTGTAACCCTTCCATTTAATCAATGCTTGTTTCTTTTTATAATCACGTCGTATTACTTTTTCAATCCTGAATATTTCTTGCTTTGCTTTTATCATCTCTAATTCATAAAAGCTGCCATCAATGTTTTCGTTGTTTAAATCTTTTATTTTGTATGTCACAGGATTTGTGTTTTGAATTTCATCAACAACAAATATTTCTTCAGTCCAATTTGGGGTATAACCTTTCTCAAACGTTCTTTTATATTTACTAATTCTAACATTATCCCCTATTTTAAACTTCGGCTTAATCTTAGTACTTTTCATCTTTCCATACAAGTTGAAATACACTGTTCCTTTATTTTTCTCATCACTTGCTTCAGTCGGTGTCATTTTAATACTCCGATGTTTTGTATTATTATACTTGTCAACCATCGTTTGAAGCACGTCTAAATATGTATTTGTATTGTTAGCTGTAAAATATTTCCACATCCTCTCTTTTAATGTTCTGTTAAATCGTTCAATTACTACAGCTTTTCCAAAATTAAACGTGTGATACATTTTGATATTATTATCATCGAGGAATTGCTTAAACGTCTTGTTATAAAACTCCACACCCTGGTCAACCACAGCAATTTACATTGTCTTCCTGTACTGATTATTTGTTGGAACGCTTTGGTAATTTCTAAACCAGTTTTATTTGGAACCGGTACAACCCAAGCATATTTGCTAAACACATCAATAACAGTAAGCAAATATTTAGTACCTTTATTGTACTTTGAAAACGATTGCATATCAACCAAATCAGCAGACCATATTTTATCAATTTCATTAACAATCACACGGCGTTGAGTGAACTTTCTTCGTATAGGCTTATGAAGTTCATCTGCTAACTTGTCAGTCCATTTCAACGCCTTTTTTAGTTTTTTGAGTTTCCAAGACCAAGTTTGTATTTAGCACTAATCACAGGCTTGACTAACAAATTCTTAGCAATCTTTTCTCCGATAGTTTTAGACTTACTAGATTTCAAACCAGCAAGCATGTTTTTATCACACGTTGATTTATTACTAGGATTTTCGTCATAACAATAATCATGATCTTTACAAACAGCATCTAATTCATTTACTGGTTCCCCGATATTAAGTGGATTACCAGGACCGCAATATTTATAACCAGGAAGTGTTAGCCCTTTTTTGGGTAGCAAAGGGAGCAAAGCTTTATGAATATCAATATTTCCACCTTCTGTGTTTTTAACAAACTTTGTTTTAGTAATACCGCAAGATGCACAAGTTGCTCTTAACATTTTTCTACCATTTTTTGCTAACACATACTTAGGATTAATATTTTCAGTAACCTTTTTTTCTTTGATGCAATAACTCATATATAATATGATTAGATTAAACTTCATTTACAAAATATGATGTTATGATATTTTCATTTTTTATCGGTTTGTAAGGCTTTAATAATTTGTAAAGAATATCGTACACGCTATTTCCTTCTTGCAACTTTTTGATAAAGTACAAACAGAAATATCCGCACAGGACACTTGTTTTATCTTGGTATTGAATAGTGTTGTATTTTATATCAGGTATGTAAGCTAAAACTTCTTTTGGTGGGCTTAAGCCAAACGGATCGAAGTAATAATTATTATAGTAACAAGTCCAGTGTGTGCCAGGTCCAATATGATCATCAAGATTAATAATACCACATTCTTGTTTGTTTTGTTTTGCTGGTAATTTGTTTTTGCTGTACACCCCACTGAATTTTTCTATACCTAACTGCTTAACCCATTTTGTTATATCTAAGTTAGAGATAGGTTCATTTTTAAATTTTAATTTTTTTTTATAAATGGGATACTTCTGTATGGTCTAATTTGTGAGTCTACTTGTAAACCATATCCTCTTCTATCTACTTGCAAACCTTTTCCAGTCAAACCACTAATAAGAGATCCAATCAATGGAATTCCTAATGATGCAAGCATTCCAAGAAATCCTCCGTCCTGCTGTTGTTTTTTAGTTAGTTTAACAGGGCAGTGACCTTTTGACTTTGCTATCTTCTTTCTTTGCGCAGCTGTTATTTTTTTTGATTTTAGAAGTGTTTGTTTTTTATCAGCAGGAACAGTTACCATTCCATTTCCAAATATTTTACCAATACCAGTACTTGCCAGACCACTAAGTGCCCCTGTTGCTAGAGGTCCTAATATCTTTGGAGCAAATTTAGCAACTGTTGGTAAAATTGTTTTAATTAACAAACCAGCTAATGCGCCTAAAAAGCCTCCATTTTTAGACTGAGATCTCATTTGCGATTTTGATATATTTATGTCTAATCCCCGTCCATCAGATTTAGCTTTGTTAATATTGTTAATCTGAGTAGCTGTTAGCAGCAAAGGAAAATTCCCAGTTAGTTGGTTATTTTTTAACCTGAGTGTTAATTCACTTTTGTTTTCATATGCTTTTGCCAGACTTTGTTTCTGTCCATCTGTTAAATTTACTGAATAATTTACGTAAGTCATATATATTATAAGTTAGATTAAACTATTACCAATTCATTTCCAACAGTATCAATAACAACATCTACTTCATAGAGAACCAGAGCATAAACTTTATATGGAGCAGCAGGAGGTATATTTAGTTTATATCTCAAACTTAGTTGTTTTGGATCAACACTGACCTCATTTCCCTTGTAACTCAAATTGAAATATATCATTCCGAAGAGATTTTTAAAATTACCTACATTGAGTAAAGTTCCGGTGTTTTTATCATTTTGCTTGTAAGAATAATTAATAACATCTCTGAATATTCTCACAATATTAGCATAGCTATATTCGGTTTCTGGATAATAAACTCCATTTCCAACTTCCAATCTAGCTGATTGTAAATAGCAATTAGTATTAGCAGCATTTACCTTAAACGTATCCAAAAGATGAGGATTTTGTGTTTGAAAAGAACTCTTGTCTGACCTTTGCAAATAAACAAACACATGTTTGGGATTTTTAACACCAGCCGTTATTCTAAATGCGGATTCAGTTGCTTCAGAACTTCCGCTCACTTGTATCATTTCACAGAGGTAAGTCCATCTTGTTGATATCATATGATTTGTCATTACATAACTTAAACCATCTGAGTTAAATATCATTTTGGGTATCCACAAAACTAGTTTATTAATAATTACTCGGCCATCATCACCACTTGATTTGAAAATTAGTACATTATCATCTGTCAGTTGCAAGCTGATTTGAATTTGACCAGGAGGAAGCATGTTTGTTTCCAAACCTCCGAAGAAGGAATATTTATTTAATGGGATTATAGAGTCAACTTTTTGATTAGTTATGATTAAAATATGGCGATTAGTAAATCCCGGGTTATAGCCAGCTTGATCATCTCGAGATTCTGCAGCAGCCGTATTATCTAAATAAAAGTATTCGTTTGTTCCGGTTGTCTTTGCATAGTCATCAGAAATTTCAAGCAGGCTTTTGATATTAACAAATCTGTGAAGATTATTTCCATCGTAAACTGTTTTTCCATTTTGCTTTACTTGCATATGATCAATCAATGAAGCTGCATCGTTAATTAAAGCAATTCTGTCAGCGTCTGCGAAATTGGCTCCATCAGCAAGTTTGTTTACTTGAAAATTGATTTCAAAATATGCGTTATACCAATCGAAGTAAGAACTTCTATCATTCATTGTAAATTGATAGCCACTTTTCATTTGTCTAGTATTATTTCCTGGTTGTGTTATTGGGGTATCTAACTGAATAGGTACATGTTCATATCTATTATTATATTGATCACTTCGAAACATCTATGTATACTAGTAATTAGATTATTTTTTATTAATTAATCGATTAATTCTTGTATGAATTCCCCTTCCGGAAAGTAATCTATTAATTTTTGTATTTACATCTTCTTCAATTATATCATCAGCCGCAACTTTAGCTACATCTTTTGTAGCAGCCTTTGTAAGTTCTTTTAAAATCATCTCACCTTTTGGTTTAGGTTTAATAACTGAAACTAATTTATCAGCAGCCATTTTTCCTACTTCATCTCCAAGCTTTTTAGAACCACTCTCTATGATTTGTTTACCAGCAGTTTCTAATGCTTTCTTGCCTGCTGTTTTCACAGACTCGCTGAATATCTTCGATCCGACTTTTGAAAGAATGTCAAATATACCTGCCCCAGTTAATCGATCAACTTGAGTATATGTTCCCGTGCTAGTGTCATAAACTTTTTTTAAACATGCCATATAACTAATGTTACATTAATTCCTTCAAAACAAAACGAAATGATGTGTGGACACCATTAAGATTTATAATCTTGCCAGAGAAATCGGTAATGTAAATATTAATACTGTTAATGATCGTTTTGTTTACCTCACAGAACCCGACTCTTATCGGTTCATCTTTGAAAGGATATGATCTCGTAAGATCAGCTGTACTTATTTCATAAATGACATCCCCATTTGATCCATCAACAATAGAATTACTTATCAAATCACAGTGGATGTACAACGTATCGATAGAATTTGTTATGTTTGGTGTCACAGTTCCAAATTTAGTTTCTCTAATAACCGCATCGTTGTCAAACCCGATCAAGACATGAAAGTTTGTTTCTCTTAAATCAAGCATGAATTTATTATGGATGGTAACCAAGCATTTGAAACTTGATAAATCAAACTCAATTCTTATCGGGACAGGCGAGTCATCGGTTAAATCATTGTTTACAGCCAATGTTTCTTTTATGTAATTATCGATATCAGCATAACTGTAATTTCCATTTGTAAAAATAATACTTTTCCAATCTGTTCCATTGTGATACCTTATCACTTTGTTATTAAAATCCTCACTAATATTATACCACGAGTAAGTCATGGAATTAATCTTATCGAGTCCAATGCCATACTGTTTATTCCTGCCTAATATTAATGGTCTGTCAAACACAGTTGTAAAATTACTCAGTGTATTTGAGCTATTAAGTATTGAAGCTTTTTCTGATGATAATACAATTTTTGTTCCATATAATATAGAATGGATACTTTTTATTCATACTGATCATTCCTGTATGTAAAATAGTTTATAACTTGATTTTTTGAAATTGAAAACTTGTGTAGTGTTGTCTTCTATACCTGATCTGAAATTAATAGCAAATGAGGGTTTGATATATAATTCAAATGTTTCTTTTACTATTCGTTTGTTATTTTTTATTATCGGGTGAAAATGCTTTCTGGAACCACTCGGTGGTACATGAATATAGAAACTTTCTATATCTGCTCCTGTGTAAGTAAAATCTATTTCAAATACATAACGGCCTTCTTTAATAATTCGCAAAAACTTCGAATAACTTATTTCATAATATTCTTTACCTTTTATAAGTGGATTGGTCATAAAAGTAAACATCTGGAGAATAT
Organism: Cyrtodaria siliqua; assembly: GCA_037043455.1. NCBI lineage: Eukaryota > Metazoa > Mollusca > Bivalvia > Adapedonta > Hiatellidae > Cyrtodaria > Cyrtodaria siliqua. Next base: position 44,011 of record JAWPHD010013015.1, read on the forward strand.
TAAACAAACGCTCGGATCTTTCAAGTGGTTTTTGTGTTGGATGCGACACAAAAGTACTAGGACTACCAACACTATAATCTTGAATAATACTTATTCCATTTATCGTATATTCAACAAGCAGAATCCGGCTTAAATAGTCAACTTTTACTTTCAACCCATCAATTATACCAATAATTGCTGTGTGTCTACTACCAGACTTTTGATTAAATTGTTTCAATGAAGCGATTTCACCATCAAAAGCTGTGCTTTTTTCATCCTGAGCAGCTTTTAATTGCTTTGAAGCATCATCAATAGCAGTCTCAAGTTGATCAGTGTCAACCAGTTTGTTCAGAGCAGTCTCCAGCGACTGACCGTCAATCATTTTCTTTTTGATGTCTTCAAATTCTTTGTTTATATCAGCAACGTTGGTGTTTATCTGTTGATTTAATATTTTAATTTGAGTTATTTCGGTAGTAAAAGCAGTTCTCATTTGTTTTGAAGCATCAGCAATAGCAGTTTCAAGTTCATTATTGTCAACCATTTGTGTATTGATTTCCCCAATCCGTGCATTAATATTTTGAACACCAGCTCTTATTTGTTCGCTTAATTTCTTATAGTTTTCACTATCTTCCAATGCATCTTCTTTCTTTTCTAACTCTTTTAAAGCATCACCTAGAAGTTTTATTTCATCTTTCAATCCGTTTTGAATTTCAAGCATTTTCTCGCGGTTTGCTTGTAACTTTGTTTGTATCAGACTTAGTTTATCTTCAACACCTGTTGTCAAATCTTTCATCATATCTGGAATTTTATCAATATTATAATCACGTATGATTTTTGCTACTCTTCTTACAGTAAATTGCTTTGTTGCTGCATCATCTGCTTTTTCTGGATTACCAATATTGATAATTTTATTATTATTCATGTTAAGCTCACTTCTCAAAACATTTTCCTGGTTTCTGCCTTTGTTAAGATAATTAACCAAATGTTTTTGTTTTACATACTCAGACAGCACAATACCAAAATTTGTAATATTGACACTGCCAGTAGCAACTTCCTCACCAAGATCATTAAAAAGCCCCATTATATATAATATGATTAGATTAAATTTCACCGTTGAAGTTACGCTTTACTAACTTCCTAGGGCGATCCAGATACAGAAAGTCGTACTGCTTGTCAGTCGCTTTTTTATACTGCTCTTTGCTGACATCTTGTTCTCTAGAAAGCATACCAAGCTCACGATTAACCGGAGTTGCAAAGAAGATGTAATGAGAACAGTTCAAACGAATGTCTTTGGGAGTTTTGTAATAAGATTGAGATAAATAAATTACACAACAATTTTTGTGTCTTCCCTGGATGAAATAATTAATAATATCGTTTTGATTACGCTCGCAAACATAATCATCAAAAATAGCTATCTTCTGATTATCTGAATCTAAGGTATCCACAGGGATAACTTCATCATTTGAACATTCTAATATGTCTTCAACTGGGATTTTATTCTTTTTTGCTATCTTTTCCAGTTTTTGCGATAAGACCTGATACTTGGACTGCTCTAAGTTTTTAGCAAACAAGTAAATCTTGTCATAGTAAACTAAAGGTTTTAACAACATATGAACTAGTGTGTTTGTCTTGCCAGATCCTGAATTACCACAAATTAACATTCTAAAAAAACAGTCTGGCATAAAGTTCCATATCTGTTTAAAATTACCGTTTTCTGTTTTCATATCATAGTTTGGAATTTGCATTATAATAATACTTAGATAATACTTGTCTTAACTTATTCTAATTTATCTTAATTTAATCTAACCTTATATTATACATGTCTTTGTTAAAATGGAAAGAATTAGCAGATAAAAAGCGAAAAGCGAGTGAGCTTGTTAAAGAATACGAGAATAGAGTTACCCGAAAAAGACTCGAAAAAGGAGCTAGTCGTGATTTATACGCAGAAGTATTTAAACCTGTAACTAGCGAAATAACAGAGCAAACAAGGCGGCTGGCTGAACATTTGATTACCCTTCCAGAAATACGTCAACAGTTGGCTCTTCTTCCTGAGGCAATACGCCCGCCATTAGTTACCCCGCCTGATCGTGGAGCTATAGCACCACCACCGCTACCAGCTGAACCCGAGGCATTAATTGATCCCGGGGATGAAGAAATAGAAGAAGTATCAGAAAAAGAAGAACCTGCTGCGAGACCTAAGGAACCCAAACCGGTGCATGATATTGACTTGGATGCTGGTTTGGATGCAGATGTACTTAATGAGTATAACTTGCCAATGCCATCAAAACTAATTACAGGTTACAAAGATCAAGTAATTGATGTTGCTTCTAAAGCAATCGCATATATCGGAAATTCTAAAGCTTCTCTAACAAAACAAATGAATAAACTAACAACTACCACCAAGCAGAGGGATGGCCTTGGACGAGAAAAAGAGGCTTTACAAAGAAAGACTGATGTATTATATCATTACAGAAAAAGAGTTCAAAGTATGAAAGAGCATGCTTCCGTCTTTGGCCATGGAATGCAACAAAATAAAAATTCCTACAAAGTTGACAAAGATGGTCGCTATGGAATGTTACAAATTGATTTACCTAAGCTTGTTGGTCATCACAAACTTATTGCCAAACAAGGAGAAGCAGTTGTGCTAGATATGAAAGTAGATGATGATTTTATAGACTTGATAACAAAGCGTTACAACAATGGAAAAACTTATTCAAAGCTGTCTCAGAATGCTTTTAAGAAACTAACAGAATTATCTGATTTACCAATTCATAAAGGTTCTTCAAAGTTCAAAAAGATTTTAGGAGGTTGTGTTGAATATTACAATAGCCCCGAAGATTTGATGAATGATCTGGAGTTGGTATGTGGGAGTATCGAATCAGGAAATAATAGCCCACAGCTAATAAATAAAGGTATTAGCATAATCGATGAATTATTAAAAATAGGTAAAATATCACCCAAAGAACACAAACAACTATTTTCTAAATACCTCAATTAAATTATTGTCTAACTGTAATTATACATGAAAACCAAAGAAGAATTAATTGATCACTTGACGCGACTTGTGGCTGCATACAGATGCAGTTATAAATTGTGCGGTATTATAAACACAACATTACAGATTGCCAGTGGGATAATTGGTTGTACTGCCGTATTGGCATTGGTTCCAGCAATTCCTGTTTTTGTAGCCGCAGTTGGTGCAGTTCCTCCAGTAGTTGCTGTCTTAGTGAGTAAAACAAGAATAGCAGAAAAAAAGACTTTGTTAAAAACACATCATAGGAGTTTTAAACAACTTCTATCATATGTCCAAACAATAAGAGGACTAGAAAATGATGAAGAGGTAATTAGGATTGTCTTTAATAAAATATTAGAGATTCAAAAGAATGATAACTTTACAGAACCTCTGGAAATGCATATGAAGAGATTCAAGTTAAACGGTCATGGTATTAAGCTGTAATTCTTTTCTGACTTGTTTCCATATCCTATCATACTTTTCTCTGGTTGATTTTGTTTTAATCAATTTTGTTTCTTTTTCAATTTTTAATATTTTAAATATTTTCTGAAAAATGTATTCAAATTTGATTGATCTTTTTTGGCCTTCTATTTTATCCAAAATCTTTACAATTTTGTAAAACAAATCTTCAAATCTTTGTCTATTTGTAGAAGACAAATCAAATGCTACCAAGTATTTATCTAAATGGTACTTCCTGTGGTAAATAGTTTTCTTTTGGCTGTAGTTGTAACCTGTGATAAGATTATAACCATTGTGGGTACCACAATTAAGGCAAATACGCTCGTTATCGAAAACTTCACAAGTATCGTTGCAATTCACACATGCGTATGTACACTTGTAACACAGTTTGGTCCTGGTACAATATTTACAAAGCTTTTTTGTCGTGCGAAATAAGATGCAATCTGTACACACCCCAGGAGGATCAATAATATCTAAAACTCTTTCACAATATTTGCAATTCATTATATTATAATATAGAATTATATATTTAAATACAGGCTTAAACAAATATTATCTTATGTAATTATATAAATGGAACAAGTAGAAATTGAAATCAAAAACTTTAAGGAAGATCAAATGATATATGCTCAAAGGGTTGATTTTGAAGATGCGAGTAAATTAGATGCAGCGCTTTTAATTTTTTCAAACTTTCAAGATTTAACAGAAAGAATCATAACAATGGTAAAACAACTAAAACTGTCATGGAAAATAAAAAAAGGAGATATAAACAAACTACGTTCTTTGTGCAAAAAACAAATTTCAGAGGCAACCAGTCGCCATCCAACTTTATACAAAGATTCTTTTATTGCTTACTACAGCATTTTGTTAGACAAAGGAATTAAAATTATTATGTACGGATGATTTGCTGGCCAGCCGGTAAAGCATCCTAGCTCGCCGGCTAGCTGGTGAGGTATGGATAAATAAAAAAAAAATATAATCTAACCGGGAAATAAATATTTTACTTTAAATTAATTAATTAATTAATAGGGGCTTAAAGAAATAATCTCATGTAATATTATATAATGAGTATCCGAGAAATTGAAACATCCCCAAAACAGTATAGCAAGGTTTTTAAAGTAGATATTATTGATAACGACGACCCACTCACTCAACTGCAAAAAACACAACCAAGCGTTATAAAATTTCTTAAAGCAGAACTAAAAAAAACAGGCGGATTTAAATTAAGCATAAGCCTAAAAGTTACTTTTGTAAAAGGAGTACCAACAGAAGATGGAGATTTTATTGTTAATTTTAAAACAGCTTACTTTGCCTCAAAGGCTGTAATAATATTAAACAAAAATCAAATATCAGAAGCATTAGACAAAGCACAGGAAGAAATTATAAATAGAATTGGAAATTGGATTCAGTTGGGAAGTGGTTGGCAAATTGAATCAGTAGATACACATTACATAAATAGAATAAAGTATAAGCCTTTGCGGGGTAGCTCTTATTTAGAGTTACCAAAAGAACTTGCTAATTCTAAAAAAGGATTGGTAAATATAAAAAATGAAGATAACGAGTGCTTTAGATGGTGTCATTTGGCTTGCACATTTCCTGTTAAAAAAAATCCTCAAAGAATAACAAAGTACAAAAATCATATTGGTGATCTTGATTACAAAGGAATTACATTTCCTGTTACTATCAAACAAATCCCAAAAATAGAAAAACAAAACAACATTTGTTTTGACATATTTGGATATGAAGATAATCAAGTATATCCTTTATACGTGTCAAAATATAAAGCAAAAGAATATGTTGACATGCTTTTAATAACTGAAAAAGAAAAAAATCATTACGTATGGATAAAAAACTTTAACAGTTTGATGTATAATCAAACAGCATACGAGGGGAAAAAATGGTTTTGTAAAACATGCCTGCAGTGCTTTACATTAGAACGTGTGCTAAAAATGCATGAGCCTGATTGTCTTTCACTTAATGGAAAACAAGCAATAAAAATGCCAAGCAAAGATGAAAAGGTTAAGTTTAAAAACTACGACAGACAGCTAATGGTTCCGTTTGTTATATATGCTGATTTTGAAGCAATAACTGAAAGTATTTCTTCGGCATCGAACAATCCTGAAAAATCACATACAGAAGCATATCAAAAGCATACTGATTGCAGCTATGGGTATAAAGTTGTTTGTTGCTACGATGATCAATATTCAAAACCAGTTGTGACATACAGAGGACCAAACGCTGTTTACAAGTTTTTGGAAAAAATGATAGAAGAAGAAAAGTGGTGCAAGAAAACTATGAATGCAAACTTTAAAAAAGATCTAGTAATGTCACAGGAAGAAGAAGCTAGATTCAAAAAATCTAAATCATGTCATATTTGTGGTAATGGTTTTTCAATAACTCTTAAAAAAGATGACCCAGGTCGTACAGTAGCATATGAAAACTCCGTTAGAAAAGTTTGAGATCATTGTCACATAACTGGAAAGTACAGGGGAAGCGCTCATGACATATGTAATATTAATTTTAGATTGACTAGAAAAATACCTGTTGTGTTTCACAACTTGAGAGGATATGATTCTCACTTCATAATGCAACACATCGGAAAGTTTAAACAAAACATAAATGTTATACCGAATAACATGGAAAAGTATATGGCTTTCATGTTAGGAAAAAGTTTAGTGTTTATTGACAGTTTCCAATTCATGTCCCAATCATTAGATAATCTAGTAAAAAACGTTCCGTCGTTTCAATACATATCTCAAGAATATAGCGATAAAAAGTTAGACTTGCTAAAAAGAAAAGGCGTTTATCCTTATGATTATATGAACAGTTTTGAACGCTTTAAGGATATCAAGTTACCTAGCAAAGATAGCTTTTATTCCCAATTAAATGATGAACATATTTCTGATGTTGATTACGATCATGCTAAAAACATTTGGAAAACATTTAAGATTAAAAATATGGGAGAGTATCATGATTTGTATCTTAAGACTGATGTTCTTTTACTTGCAGATGTTTTTGAAAACTTTAGAAAAATGTGTATCGAGTATTACAAATTAGATCCTTGCCATTACTTTAGTAGTCCTGGTTTAGCCTGGGATGCGTGTCTTAAGATGACTGGTATCCAACTCGACTTAATAACTGACATTGATCAATATTTGTTTGTGGAAAAAGGATTAAGAGGCGGTACGAGTTACATTGCAAATAGATATTCAAAAGCTAATAACAAATATATGAAAAACTATGACAAGAAAAAAGAAAGCAAGTACATAATATATTTAGATGCTAATAACTTGTACGGATGGGCTATGTGTCAACCGTTACCTACTGGCAACTTCAAGTGGGTTGATAAGTTTGAAAAAGGAAAAACAAATTACATTGTTGAGTGTGATATTGAGTATCCTGAAGAACTTTATGAGTTACATAATGATTATCCTCTTGCTCCAGAAAGTTTAAATATCAAAGATGAGTGGTTGTCAGACTATTGTAAAAATTTAAAACAAAAGTTTAATCTAGGAAATTGTAGTGTTAATAAACTTGTTACGACATTGAAAAATAAAGAAAAGTATGTCGTGCATTTTAGAAACTTAGAATTGTACAAAAAACTTGGGATGAAAGTAACAAAGACACATCGAATACTGCAGTTTGACGAATCAGAGTGGTTAAAGACATACATAGATTTTAATACTGCCAAGAGGACAGCTGGTAAAAATGCTTTTGAAAAGGATTTCTTCAAACTGATGAACAATTCAGTTTTTGGTAAAACTATGGAAAACTTGAGAAAAAGAATTAATGTTAAATTGACTCACGACGAGGAGGTTCTTTTAAAATATGCGGCAAGACCTTCATTTATTTCTTGTAAAATGTTTAATGATAATTTATTTGCTGTAAACAGAATAAAAGAACGATTAGTTTTGAATCGTCCTGTTTATGTTGGTATGTGTATTTTAGACTTGTCAAAATATTTGATGTATGATTTCCATTACAACTATATCAAAAACAATTATGATAAAAAAGCTAAGTTATTATTTACTGATACCGATTCCTTGTGTTATGAAATAAAAACAAAAGATGTGTATGCGGACTTTTACAAGGATAAGGAACTGTTTGTAAAAGTAAGTTTCATTTTAATGATAATAAAAAAGTTATTGGCAAGATGAAAGATGAAACTTGCGGAATACCTATTGTTGAATTTGTTGGGTTGCGAAGTAAGCTATATTCGTATATGTTAGATAATAAGGTTAGCGCAAAGAAATGTAAGGGTATTAAAAAGTGTGTTGTGAAAAAACATATAACTCATGAAAATTATAAAACTATTTTGTTTACAGCAACAGAAGCTCATCATGAAATGAAAGTTATCAGATCGCAAAAGCATAACATAAGCAGCTATGCAATAAATAAAAAAAGTTTATCAGATTATGATGATAAACGGTACATACTAGATAATGGACAAGATACGTTAGCATACAAGTAAAATGATACGCAGAGTGATGATGAAGACTACTGCCCGGTTCCATCTGACTTTGCTTAACGAGTTGCAAATGTTATTGAAAAACTTCGCTGCAAGTAGATTCGCCGAAAGCAGACATAAAATAAAATTATTACGCTCTCCTGACGAGTTGCAAATGTTATGTTATTAAAATGGCAAGTAGTATAGAAACTAGCGGCATGGGTAAAGTTTTTTGAGTGGGATGTGTGAGAAAACTAGTGAAATGTGGCGGGGAGGACTCGGACGTGGGTATCATTTAGATCTTAGTGGTATAAATGATAGTTTTGCCTGAGTCCCCCCTAGCATATTTCACTATATTTTCTCATTTCCTGCGAGAAAAACTGTGCTCGTACCGCTAGTTTCTATACTACTTAGACCAGTCAACTTATATTGTTTACCCCTTTTTTTAGAGATAGATTATCTTCAGGAGTTGGATATTAACGGCAGAAGTGTGTTTTATTTCTACTCTGAAAGCTTTTTAAAAGCAGGAATATGTAATACATACTATGATATTACTATTGGAAGTAAAAAAAGGAATGATAAAGATAAATTAAAACATAAATGGATTGACTGATTCATTAATATATTTGATGATTTTTAGGAAACATTGTACATATAATTGGTATTAAGACATGGATAAGGACGAAAGAGGTTTTAAAACGTAAACTTATAAGGTTTATTTTCTTCTGACGAGATTGCCTATCAATAGGAGTTAGATATTTACGGCCGAAGTTTTTTTTGTTTTATTTTTAAATTGTATACCCTGAAAGCCTTTTTTTAAAAGAGTATTGTTTAGTATCACTGTGATATTACTTAGTATATGATGTAAAATAGGAAATATACATTTATGCCAAGATGGATTAACGATTTATTAACTGATTTTGTGTTTTACGAGACGTTTTACACATAGTTACACATAATAAAGAGACGTCGGTCAAAACAGTAAACAGTTCTAAACATATATTTCGGAAATAGTAGGGCTGTGGTAGAGGATGATAAAACTTGAAATGATATCAACATCATATCAGTACATCGGAAACAGCGACAGAAAAATATGATAAAAGCTATAACTGTTGCACAATCTCATTAAAATTATATCCTAATTACGCTTTGATGCTCTCCGCTATAGGATCTGACAACACTGCCTTGGAGGTCAGATCGACCTTTCATCTAATCAATATTCATGAGAAGATCAACTAAATTCAACCAATGAAATCGCGCTTTTCATATGCACTTCAGTCTGTAGATGATGTTCGGAGAACTGAACAAACGAAAATCCGCATAAAACACATAGATCTATATCCGAAAAATATAAAGTCTTCGTGTGTTATTGCTGTGGATTGCACGATAAATTCAAGAAATGCACTAAATGGCATGTTTAACATCAAGAATACGAAAAAAATCATGGGCGCTGTCTTGTGATTTGAAAACATATATTCTACCGAGATTATTACGACATTACATTTTCTAAATAGTACGTCTGGCCCGCTTACCTCAGTTGATAGCGAAGTCGACTATTAACCCGCGAGTGTAATTTTAGTGTGGGTTCAACCCCACGAATCGGCACTTTGTTTTGTACCGCTATTGAATTCAGTCAAACAATATTGTTTTTTGTTTTTAAGTAAATATTCAATAATGGTTGGTATGTTACGTTTGTCAACGCAATCATTTTGGTTTTTATAAGCTAAAAGTTACGGACATTGTCTCTTTCAATACCGAGGGTAGACAGCCACAGCGTTTGACTGAAACGCGACATGGGATAATAATCAACAATGCAGTGTTGTCAGATCCTTAATAGTGTAGTGTATATCGTAGCGTGATAATGGTTCTGATTTTAATGAGATTGACTGTTGCCCGTACTAGCAATAACATGAACGTAGACCAACATTTTAGTATACCGGAGTCATTATTATTAATAAAGTAATTAAATTAAGTATACTCTTATAATTTAAAATATAGATATATAGAGAATCTTGCATGAGTGACTGTGGATTAATTATCATTAAGAAACGAATATGTTTACGCTGCTTATCCTATATGCTTTATCCAACGAGTAAATATAGCCGGAAATACACAGTTTGTACGATTATTTCATCACAATACACACATACGGCCTGAACGTTATATGACGTCATGTATGTTACTCGGCTATAAAGTGTTCTCACTATAAATAATGCGTAAAGCACGATTTCAAATATGATAAATATTAAGGTATGTCTGAACGTATGGTAAGATATACCATGCAAATAATTGGGACTAAATGTTTTACTGTGTACAAAAACAGTGATTCGGTTCTCTTTTGCATCTATAATATCCCAGTGTTTTACAATAACTAAGTCATGACTTAAGGACTATTGGTCCGACATTTTAAAAAAAAAAAATCCAAAATGGATGGGATATTGTAAGCAAAATGCATATATTAAGCATGGGCAATGACATCCATATGGAACTTCACAGTAATTCAACGCTATTGATGTGAACATACTATCAGAAATAATACTTATATGGCAGAAATTGTTCCCATTATATCCGAAATGTGTGGTACAATTTGACTCAAAGTTGTTTTGTTTTTATGTGAAATAATTTAGTCCATAGAATTGTGCATTTATCCAGAGAGAGAAGAGAAGACATCATTTCTAATAAAATAAGTTCCGCTTTGACATTTGAGCCATTTCAGTACTGTATTTAATGTAAAGAGATTGCAAAATGTTACATCCTACGTTTGCTCACCTGCTTGAGCTAAACTTTGAAGAGATAACATCTGGTGTGTTATGTGTTGTTTTGATATTTTTTCCCGAAAGAAAATGTCTAATGTAGCCATGTAGAATTCGATTAACAGCAGCAAACTATACATGCAATATATAGCGGAAATTCTGTTTGCCTTTAGTATATATATATGCTAATAAAGTTAAGAGCTTAAACAATTAGTATGTGCTATGTTGATTATTATTTTTTTGTAGAAAATATTGAATATCTTCTGACATTCTATTTTATGTTTTAGCGCTCCCACGTGTTTTTGGAGAAGAGGATATTTTCAAGAACATGTCGACTGAAGAAATGAACAGTATAAAGAGGTGTTACTAAATACAACCACGAAGTCAAGTAGAATGGTAATTGTATATTAGTCATTATCGCAGTAAACTAATGTATCCTCTATAATCCCATCTTTGCTACAAGTATCTTTAAGCACATTATCTTAATACATCACCAAAACTATAATAATAACCCGAATACGGTTAAATACATGTTCGTATCGATGTAGACACGTTCAGGCAATTTACTGTAGCGTTAAATCACTCGAAGCAACGTTTAAATAGTGACATATTCAATAAAATCTGCATGCAAATTGCACTTATTACGTAAAGTAACATTTAGGTTATAAATGGTTCTTCATGCAGTTGCCTTAGTAAGTGAGAATGTAAAAACTCAAACCTTATTGAATACCCTTTCTACTTTCATTTTTGCATTTTTGTTTTATCTAAAAGTATCAAAAGCATGATTAGCTGCACTTACAAATATCGTTAACATGTCCAGTTACAGCTAAAAATAACTGTAAAATGCACTAAAACAAACAGCTTTTAAAGAAAAAAAAACACTGTTTAACAGAGAACTACTTTCGAGCACTTCAGATTGTTTAGAGTAATAAGACCAAAGTGATGCCTTATTCCTGCTGCCAATATGAAGTACAACTTAAAAAGCAAACAAAATAAACCAGCCACAGCGTGCTATTTTCCAGAATTTCAAGTTATTTGTTGACATTTTGAAATTACCACGAAAATCACAGCCTTTCTACAAAACCTCAGTTTCTCATTTCAACTCTACTTATTCAATGGCAATCAATGAGTGTGTTAGGGAAGCTTGGTAAATTATTTCTGAAACTCCATTCTGACCAGTCATAACAGAAATGTAGACAAATCTTTTAAAGAAGAAATATGTATTAAATATACAAATATTACCCCTATTTTCAGAATTTCGAAATTCAAAACTGCAGTAATAAACTATTGTCTGCTACCTTAGCGAGATGAAACGTGAGACGATAATTAGAACAACCGGTAATCCGTAAGAATAACTACAAGCGTGATACATGAATTACACATCTATTTTTAAATACTAGATTCCTATTTATAAAATAAGTTACAAAAAGGCATTTATTTACCATTACATTAACATTACTGATTGTGTACCAGTTATCGTCATTCACCAGATTTCGTCATTATCAATATAACGCTCGATGTTGTGATTATGTTTCGACCCCACTTTACAAATCACTACACATAATCATCAGACGATTGGAGAGGAAAACATATTTTAGAAATGTTAACATACCCTCTCAAACCAAACCGAGTACCTATATAAATACCTTTATAAGCAAAACACAGTCGGGGAAATCACGCGCTAGTGCGCATGCGCAGGAAAATTTGCTTTTACAATATCTGACCCTTTACGTCGAACCATTGAATCAGTTTTACATGCATATAACATGTTCAATCAAGGGAGACAATGAGTACACGCCAATCAATTTAAATTTGCGAACAGTTATTTCCCTTTAAATTATGAACGTCGAAGTAAAGTAAATTACACAAGATGGCACAGTTGAAAACTCATTTTAAATTGTAGATATAAACTTTTTAAAAAAAAAAAATTTGTGTATTCAAATGCAATGCTATATTTATGTTTTAATTAATAACTACACAAGTTTTCATCATCCCAAATATGTGCTATTCGGTATTAAACTGAAGATGACGATAACTACCACATTCAGCTCAATTCAGTCTATATTTAGTAACGGTCACGTGACACTTGTTACCGAGAATAGAAACAATGTAAACACAAAATATTTACGTCAAAAATGACGATATCTGGTATATAGCCATTAAGCATATTGTCTCAGTGATATTAATGTTCTAAATTGGCAACGGTAATATCACCGAAAAAAAATATAGTCCCATGTCTAACTCAATTCGCTTAAAGTTATATTCTACCGGAAGTAAACAAACTGTATTCAAATGTATTCTTCTTTCACTTTCAAAACTTTCAATCCATGCAAATGGTTCTTAGCACTCACAAACAAGTCAATAAATTCATTTCAGCCAGAAAAAACAGAACTTCAATACTCAAAAATGCCTTTTATCACAAATAAGTTAGGAATTATATCATGCGGAACTTCTTTCGACAACACCAATGCCAAAGTGATTGACCTCCTGTATATATCTCAGGAACACATATTTGGATTTTATATTTGTCATGGGTTAGAAACTTAATTAATGTTCGTGCTTCGTTTGATGGATACAGCATATCAACCATAAACCATTTTATCGTATACACTTGTTATTAACCGTTGTCGAACGCAAGCTTTAACAATTCAGAGGCTCTTTTGACTGCGATTGATTTCTTACCTTTGTAGCGCCATTTTAATCGTTCGGCCATTTTCTTTTCAACTTAATACTTTTAAAATACTGCAGCATGCAGCAATCATCATAAGCTTGTGACTGTGTTTCGCACCACACTTTAATCTAACTAATCACGTTATTGTACCTCAACACAAATATACAGCTACATATCTCGTTTATATGGTGCCACTGAGTTTCGTCGGTGTGTTCTTGGGAAAGATACTTTCCTTTAGCCTCTTGCGTCGGATGGGTACGTAAATCGAGAGGTCCTGTATCTCGGAGTATATCCCACGATCACGTTAAAGAACCATAGGAAATTATTCGGTAGTAAGAGCAGGGCAGGTTTCCGGATTCCTATGTGTCCGTTCCCTCTTTCTGGGGCGGCTCTTAATAACCTAAACCATGTGTTGATAAGTCGTTTAACACCATGCAGTTCATGCAACTCACTTATGTATAATATAATTGTATTTGAGTCACTTAATCCCATTTGAAAATAATGAAAGGGCAAAATTCTAGGTATATTGGGACGATTCTTCGCCTTTCCTCCATACCCCGCCTCAAACTGATAAAGTATGTAAATGTAGCCTTTCTTCCATACCACGCCTCAAACTTATAAGCTATGTAAATTGTAGCCTTTCCTCCATACCACGCCTCAAACTGATAAAGTATTTTAAATGTAGGCTTTCCTCCATACCATAACTCAAGCTCATAAGGTATGTAAAATGTAGCCTTTCCTATATACTACGACTCAAACTGATAAGGTATGTAACATGGAGCCTTTCCTCCATACCACGCCTAAATCTGATAAGGTATGTAAAGGGTAGCCTTTCCTGCATACACCTCCTCAAATTGATAAGATGTGTAACATGTAGCCTCTCCTCCCTACCACGCCTCAAACTGATAAGATGTGTAACATGTAGCGTTTCCTACTTACCACGCCTCAATCTGATAAGGTATGTAACATGTAGCGTTTCCTCCATACCACGCCTCAAACTGATAAGATGTGTAACATGTAGCGTTTCCTACATACCACGCCTAAATCTGATAAGGTATGTAACATGTAGCCTTTCCTATATACTACGACTCAAATTGATAAGATGTGTAACATGTAGCCTCCATACCACGCCTCAAACTGATAAGATGTGTAACATGTAGCGTTTCCTACATACCACGCCCCTATTCCGATAAGGTATGTAACATGTAGCGTTTCCTCCATACCACGCCTCAAACTGATAAGATGTGTAACATGTAGCCTTTCCTGCATAACATGCCTCAAACTGATAAGGTGTGTAAAATGTAGCCTTTCTTCCATACCACGCATCAAGTTGATAAGGTATGTAAAATGTAGCCCATTCTCCATACCACGCCTCAAACAGATAAAGTATGTCAAATGTAGCCTGTCCTATGTACCAAACCCCAAACTAATTAGGTGTGTAAATTTTAGCCTTTCCTCCATACCACTTCTCAATCTGATAAGCCTTTCCTCCATACCACGCATCAAGGTAATAAGGTATGTAAAATGTATCCTTTCCTACATACCACGCCTCAAACTAATTAGGTGTGTAAAATGTAGCCTTTAATCCATACCACGCCTCAAACTGATAAGGTGTGTAAACTGTTGCATTTCCTACATACCACGCCTCAAACTGATTAGGTGTGTAAAATGTAGCATTTCCTCCATACCCGCCTCAAACTGATTAGGTATGTAAATGTAGCCTTTCCTCCATACCACGTGCCAACCTGATTAGGTGTGTAAAATGTAGCCTTTCCTCCATACCACGTCTCAAACTGATAAGGTTTGTAAAGGGTAGCCTTTCCTCCATACCACGCCTCAAACTGATCAGGTATGTAACATGTAGCGTTTCCTCCATACCACGCCTCAAACTGATAAGATGTGTAACATGTAGCGTTTCCTACATACCACGCCTAAATCTGATAAGGTATGTAACATGTAGCCTTTCCTATATACTACGACTCAAATTGATAAGATGTGTAACATGTAGCCTTTCCGCCATACCACGCCTCAAACTGATAAGATGTGTAACATGTAGCGTTTCCTACATACCACGCCCCAATCTGATAAGGTATGTAACATGTAGCGTTTCCTCCATACCACGCCTCAAACTGATAAGATGTGTAACATGTAGCGTTTCCTGCATAACATGCCTCAAACTGATAAGGTGTGTAAAATGTAGCCTTTCTTTCATACCACGCATCAAGGTGATAAGGTATGTACAATGTAGCCCATTCTCCATACCACGCCTCAAACAGATAAAGTATGTCAAATGTAGCCTGTCCTATATACCACGCCCCAAACTAATTAGGTGTGTACAGTTTAGCCTTTCCTCCATACCACTTCTCAATCTGATAGGGTGTGTAAAATGTAGCCTTTAATCCATACCACGCCTCAAACTGTTAAGGTGTGTAAACTGTTGCCTTTCCTCCATACCACGCCTCAAACTGATTAGGTGTGTAAAATGTAGCATTTCCTTCATACCCGCCTCAAACTGATTAGGTATGTAAATGTAGCCGTTCCTACATACAAAGCCGCAAACTGATAAGGTGTGTAAAATATAGCATTTCCTCCATACCACGTCTCAAGCTGATAAGGTATGTCAAATGTAGCCTTTCATCCATACCACGCCTCAAAATGATAAGGTATGTAAATGTAGCCTTTCCTACATACGAAGCCGCAAACTGATAAGGTGTGTAAAATATAGCCTTTCCTTCATACCACGCCTCAAACTAATAAGGTATGTAAAATCTAGCATTTTCTACATACCACGCCTCAAACTAATAACGTGTGTAAACTTTAGCCTTTCCTCCATACCACGCATCAATCTGATAATGTATGTGAAATGTAGCCTTTCCTCCATACCACGCCTCAAACTGAAAAGGTGTGCCAAACGTAGCCTTTCCTCCATACCACGCCTCAAACTGAAAAGGTGTGCCAAACGTAGCCTTTCCTCCATACAACACCTCAAACTAATAACGTGTGTAAACGTTAGCCTTTCCTCCATACCACGCATCAGTCTGATAATGTGTGTAAAATGTAGCCTTTCCTCCATACCACGCCTCAAACTGAAAAAGTGTGCCAAACGTAGCCTTTCCTCCATACAACGCCTCAAACTAATAACGTGTGTAAACTTTAGCCTTTCCTCCATACCACGCATCAATCTGATAATGTGTGTAAAATGTAGCCTTTCCTCCATATCACGTCTCAAACTAATTAGGTGTGTAAAATTTAGCATTTCCTCCATACCACGCCTATAACTAATTAGGTGTGTACAATTTAGCATTTTCTCCATACCACGCCTCAAACAAATTAGGTGTGTAAAATGTAGCCTTTCCTCCATACCACCTCTCAAACTAATTAGGTATGTCAAATGTAGCCTTTCCTCCATACCACGCCTCAAACTAATTAGGTGTGTACAATTTAGCATTTCCTCCATACCACGCCACAAACTAATTAGGTGTGTAAAATGTAGCCTTTCCTCCATACCACGCCTCAAACTGATAAGGTATGTAAAATGTAAACCCTTCCTCCATACCATGCATCAAGCTGATAAGGTATGTAAAATATAGGTTTTCCTCCATACCACGCCTCAAACTGGTGAAGTATTTCAAATATAGCCTTTCCTCCATACCACGCCTCAAACTGTTGAAGTATTTCAAATGTAGCCTTTCCTCCATACCACGCCTCAAACTGTTGAAGTATTCAAATATAGCCTTTCCTCCATACCACGCCTCAATCTGTTGAAGTATTTCAAATATAGCCTTTCCTCAATACCACGCCTCAAACTGTTGAAGTATTTCAAATGTAGCCTTTCCTCCATACCACCCCTCAAACTGATAAGGTGTGTAAAATATAGCCTTTCCTCTATACCACGCCTCAAGATGATAAGGTATGTAAAATATAGCCTTTCCTCCATACCACGCCTCAAACTGTTTAAGTATTTCAAATGTAGCCTTTCCTCCATACCACCCCTCAAACTGATAAGGTGTGTAAAATATAGCCTTTCCTCTATACCACGCCTCAAGATGATAAGGTATGTAAAATATAGCCTTTCCTCCATACCACGCCTCAAACTGTTGAATTTTTTTCAAATGTAGCCTTTCCTCCATACCACCCCTCCAACTGATAAGGTGTGTAAAATATAGCCTTTCATCCATACCACGCCTCAAGATGATAAGGTATGTAAAATATAGCCTTTCCTCTATACCACGACTCAAGATGATAAGGTATGTAAAATATAGCCTTTCCTCTATACCACGCCTCAAGATGATAAGGTATGTAAAATGTAGGATTTTCTCCATACCACGCCTCAATATGATAAGGTATGTAAAATATATCCTTTCCTCCATACCATGCCTCAAACTGATAAGGTGTGTAAAATATAGCCTTTCCTCTATACCACGCCTCAAGATGATAAGGTATGTAAAATATAGCCTTTCCTCCATACCACGGCTCAAACTGTTGAAGTATTTCAAATGTAGCCTTTCCTCCATACCACCCCTCAAACTGATAAGGTGTGTAAAATGTAGCCTTTCCTCCATACCACGCCTCAAACTGATAAGGTATGTAAAATGTAGCCTTTCCTCCATACCACGCCTCAAACTGATAAGGTATGGACAATATATGTTTTCCTCCATATCACGCCTCAAGCTGATAAGGTATGTAAAATGTAGCCTTCCTCCATACCACGCCTCAAACTGATAAGGTATGTAAAATGTAGCCTTTCCTCCATACCACGTCTCAAACTGATAAGGTATGGACAATATAGCTTTTCCTCCATATAACGCTTCAAGCTGATAAGGTATGTAAAATGTAGCCTTCCTCCATACCACGCATCAAACTGATAAGGTATGTAAAATGTATCCTTTCCTCCATACCACGCCTCAAACTGATAAGGTATGGACAATATAGGTTTTCCTCCATAACACGCCTCAAACTGATAAGGTATGTAAAATGTAGCCTTTTCTCCATACCACGCCTCAAACGGATAATGTATGTGAAATGTAGCCTTTCCACCATACCACGTCTCAAACTGATTAGGTGTGTAAAATGTAGCCTTTCCTCCATACCACGCCTCAAACTAATTAGGTGTGTAAAATATAGCCTTTCCTCCATACCACGCCTCAAACTGATAATGTATGTGAAATGTAGCCTTTCCTCCATACCACGTCTCAAACTGATTAGGTATGTAAATGTAGCCTTTTCTCCATACCACGCCTCAAACTGATTAGGTATGTAAATGTAGCTTTTCCTCCATACCACGCATCAAGGTGATAAGGTATGTAAAATGTATCCTTTCCTCCATACCACGCCTCCAACTAATTAGGTGTGTAAAATGTAGCATTTCCTCCATATCACGTCTCAAACTGATAATGTATGTGAAATTTAGCCTTTCCTCTATACCACGCCTGAAACTAATTAGGTGTGTACAATGTAGCCTTTCCTACATACCACGCCTAAATCTGTTAAAGTATGTAACATGTAGCCTTTCCTATATACTACGACTCAAATTGATAAGATGTGTAACATGTAGCCTTTCCTCCATACCACGCCTCAAACTGATAAGATGTGTACAATGTAGCCTTTCCTACATACCACGCCCCAATCTGATAAGGTACGTAACATGTAGCGTTTCCTCCATACCACGCCTCAAACTGATAAGATGTGTAACATAAAGCGTTTCCTGCATAACATGCCTCAAACTGATAAGGTGTGTAAAATTTAGCCTTTCTTTCATACCACGCATCAAGATGATAAGGTATGTACAATGTAGCCCATTCTCCATACCACGCCTCAAACAGATAAAGTATGTCAAATGTAGCCTGTCCTATATACCACGCCCCAAACTAATTAGGTGTGTAAAGTTTAGCCTTTCCTCCATACCACTTCTCAATCTGATAAGGTGTGTAAAATGTAGCCTTTAATCCATACCACGCCTCAAACTGATAAGGTGTGTAAACTGTTGCCTTTCCTCCATACCACGCCTCAAACTGATTAGGTGTGTAAAATGTAGCATTTCCTTCATACCCGCCTCAAACTGATTAGGTATGTAAATGTAGCCGTTCCTACATACAAAGCCGCAAACTGATAAGGTGTGTAAAATATAGCATTTCCTCCATACCACGTCTCAAGCTGATAAGGTATGTCAAATGTAGCCTTTCCTCCATACCACGCCTCAAACTGATAAGGTATGTAAATGTAGCCTTTCCTACATACGAAGCCGCAAACTGATAAGGTGTGTAAAATATAGCCTTTCCTTCATACCACGCCTCAAACTAATAAGGTAGGGAAAATCTAGCATTTTCTACATACCACGCCTCAAACTAATAACGTGTGTAAACTTCAGCCTTTCCTCCATACCACGCATCAATCTGATAATGTATGTGAAATGTAGCCTTTCCTCCATACCACGCCTCAAACTGAAAAGGTGTGCCAAACGTAGCCTTTCCTCCATACCACGCCTCAAACTGAAAAAGTGTGCCAAACGTAGCCTTTCCTCCATACAACGCCTCAAACTAATAACGTGTGTAAACTTTAGCCTTTCCTCCATACCACGCATCAATCTGATAATGTGTGTAAAATGTAGCCTTTCCTCCATATCAACTCTCAAACTAATTAGGTGTGTACAATTTAGCATTTCCTCCATACCCCGCCTCAAACTAATTAGGTGTGTAAAATTTAGCATTTTCTCCATACCACGCCTCAAACAGATTAGGTGTGTAAAATGTAGCCTTTCCTCCATACCACCTCTCAAACTAATTAGGTATGTCAAATGTAGCCTTTCCTCCATACCACGCCTCAAACTAATTAGGTGTGTACAATTTAGCATTTCCTCCATACCACGCCACAAACTAATTAGGTGTGTAAAATGTAGCCTTTCCTCCATACCACGCCTCAAACTGATAAGGTATGTAAAATGTAAACCCTTCCTGCATACCACGCATCAAGCTGATAAGGTATGTAAAATATAGCCTTTCCTCCATACCACGCCTCAAACTGGTGAAGTATTTCAAATATAGCCTTTCCTCCATACCACGCCTCAAACTGTTGAAGTATTTCAAATGTAGCATTTCCTCCATACCACGCCTCAAACTGTTGAAGTATTTCAAATATAGCCTTTCCTCAATACCACGCCTCAAACTGTTGAAGTATTTCAAATGTAGCCTTTCCTCCATACCACCCCTCAAACTGATAAGGTGTGTAAAATATAGCCTTTCCTCTATACCACGCCTCAAGATGATAAGGTATGTAAAATATAGCCTTTCCTCCATACCACGCCTCAAACTGTTTAAGTATTTCAAATGTAGCCTTTCCTCCATACCACCCCTCAAGCTGATAAGGTGTGTAAAATATAGCCTTTCCTATATACCACGCCTCAAGATGATAAGGTATGTAAAATATAGCCTTTCCTCCATACCACGCCTCAAACTGTTGAATTTTTTTCAAATGTAGCCTTTCCTCCATACCACCCCTCCAACTGATAAGGTGTGTAAAATATAGCCTTTCATCCATACCACGCCTCAAGATGATAAGGTATGTAAAATATAGCCTTTCCTCTATACCACGACTCAAGATGATAAGGTATGTAAAATATAGCCTTTCCTCTATACCACGCCTCAAGATGATAAGGTATGTAAAATGTAGGATTTTCTCCATACCACGCCTCAATATGATAAGGTATGTAAAATATAGCCTTTCCTCCATACCATGCCTCAAACTGATAAGGTGTGTAAAATATAGCCTTTCCTCTATACCACGCCTCAAGATGATAAGGTATGTAAAATATAGCCTTTCCTCCATACCACCCCTCAAACTGTTGAAGTATTTCAAATGTAGCCTTTCCTCCATACCACCCCTCAAACTGATAAGGTGTGTAAAATGTAGCCTTTCCTCCATACCACGCCTCAAACTGATAAGGTATGGACAATATAGGGTTTCCTCCATATCACGCCTCAAGCTGATAAGATATGTAAAATGTAGCCTTTCCTCCATACCACGCCTCAAACTGATAAGGTATGGACAATATAGGTTTTCCTCCATATCACGCCTCAAGCTGATAAGGTATGTAAAATGTAGCCTTCCTCCATACCACGCCTCAAACTGAGAAGGTATGTAAAATGTAGCCTTTCCTCCATACCACGTCTCAAACTGATAAGGTATGGACAATATAGGTTTTCCTCCATATAACGCTTTAAGCTGATAAGGTATGTAAAATGTAGCCTTCCTCCATACCACGCATCAAACTGATAAGGTATGTAAAATGTATCCTTTCCTCCATACCACGCCTCAAACTGATAAGGTATGGACAATATAGGTTTTCCTCCATAACACGCCTCAAACTGATAAGGTATGTAAAATGTAGCCCTTCCTCCATACCACGCATCAAGCTAATAAGGTATGTAAAATATAGCCTTTCCTCCATACCACACCTCAAACTGATGAAGTATTTCAAATATAGCCTTTCCTCCATACCACCCCTCAAACTGATAAGGTATGGATAATATAGGTTTTCCTCCATACCACGCCTCAAGCTGATAAGGTATGTAAAATGTAGCCTTTTCTCCATACCACGCCTCAAACTGATAAGGTATGGACAATATAGATTTTCCTCCATATCACGCCTCAAGCTGATAAGATATGTAAAATGTAGCCTTTCCTACATACCACGACTCTTAAGGTATGTGGAATGTAGCCTTTCCTTAATACCACGCCTCAAACTGATAAGGTATGTAAAATATAGCCTTTCCTCCATACCACGCCTCAAACTGGTGAAGTATTTCAAATATAGCCTTTCCTCCATACCACGCCTCAAACTGTTGAAGTATTTCAAATGTAGCCTTTCCTCCATACCACGCCTCAAACTGTTGAAGTATTTCAATTATAGCCTTTTCTCAATACCACGCCTCAAACTGTTGAAGTATTTCAAATGTAGCCTTTCCTCCATACCACCCCTCAAACTGATAAGGTGTGTAAAATATAGCCTTTCCTCTATACCACGCCTCAAGATGATAAGGTATGTAAAATATAGCCTTTCCTCCATACCACGCCTCAAACTGTTTAAGTATTTCAAATGTAGCCTTTCCTCCATACCACCCCTCAAACTGATAAGGTGTGTAAAATAAAGCCTTTCCTCTATACCACGCCTCAAGATGATAAGGTATTTAAATATAGCCTTTCCTCCATACAACGCCACAAACTGTTGAATTTTTTTCAAATGTAGCCTTTCCTCCATACCACCCCTCCAACTGATAAGGTGTGTAAAATATAGCCTTTCATCCATACCACGCCTCAAGATGATAAGGTATGTAAAATATAGCCTTTCCTCTATACCACGACTCAAGATGATAAGGTATGTAAAATATAGCCTTTCCTCTATACCACGCCTTAAGATGATAAGGTATGTAAAATGTAGGATTTTCTCCATACCACGCCTCAATATGATAAGGTATGTAAAATATAGCCTTTCCTCCATACCATGCCTCAAACTGATAAGGTGTGTAAAATATAGCCTTTCCTCTATACCACGCCTCAAGATGATAAGGTATGTAAAATATAGCCTTTCCTCCATACCACCCCTCAAACTGTTGAAGTATTTCAAATGTAGCCTTTCCTCCATACCACCCCTCAAACTGATAAGGTGTGTAAAATGTAGCCTTTCCTCCATACCACGCCTCAAACTGATAAGATATGGACAATATAGGGTTTCCTCCATATCACGCCTCAAGCTGATAAGATATGTAAAATGTAGCCTTTCCTCCATACCACGCCTCAAACTGATAAGGTATGGACAATATAGGTTTTCCTCCATATCACGCCTCAAGCTGATAAGGTATGTAAAATGTAGCCTTCCTCCATACCACGCCTCAAACTGATAAGGTATGTAAAATGTAGCCTTTCCTCCATACCACGTCTCAAACTGATAAGGTATGGACAATATAGGTTTTCCTCCATATAACGCTTCAATCTGATAAGGTATGTAAAATGTAGCCTTCCTCCATACCACGCATCAAACTGATAAGGTATGTAAAATGTATCCTTTCCTCCATACCACGCCTCAAACTGATAAGGTATGGACAATATAGGTTTTCCTCCATAACACGCCTCAAACTGATAAGGTATGTAAAATGTAGCCCTTCCTCCATACCACGCATCAAGGTAATAAGGTATGTAAAATATAGCCTTTCCTCCATACCACACCTCAAACTGATGAAGTATTTCAAATATAGCCTTTCCTCCATACCACCCCTCAAACTGATAAGGTATGGACAATATAGGTTTTCCTCCATACCACGCCTCAAGCTGATAAGGTATGTAAAATGTAGCCTTTTCTCCATACCACGCCTCAAACTGATAAGGTATGGACAATATAGGTTTTCCTCCATAACACGCCTCAAACTGATAAGGTATGTAAAATGTAGCCCTTCCTCCATACCACGCATCAAGCTAATAAGGTATGTAAAATATAGCCTTTCCTCCATACCACACCTCAAACTGATGAAGTATTTCAAATATAGCCTTTCCTCCATACCACCCCTCAAACTGATAAGGTATGGACAATATAGGTTTTCCTCCATACCACGCCTCAAGCTGATAAGGTATGTAAAATGTAGCCTTTTCTCCATACCACGCCTCAAACTGATAAGGTATGGACAATATAGATTTTCCTCCATATCACGCCTCAAGCTGATAAGATATGTAAAATGTAGCCTTTCCTACATACCACGACTCTTAAGGTATGTGGAATGTAGCCTTTCCTTAATACCACGCCTCAAACTGATAAGGTATGTAAAATATAGCCTTTCCTCCATACCACGCCTCAAACTGGTGAAGTATTTCAAATATAGCCTTTCCTCCATACCACGCCTCAAACTGTTGAAGTATTTCAAATGTAGCCTTTCCTCCATACCACGCCTCAAACTGTTGAAGTATTTCAATTATAGCCTTTTCTCAATACCACGCCTCAAACTGTTGAAGTATTTCAAATGTAGCCTTTCCTCCATACCACCCCTCAAACTGATAAGGTGTGTAAAATATAGCCTTTCCTCTATACCACGCCTCAAGATGATAAGGTATGTAAAATATAGCCTTTCCTCCATACCACGCCTCAAACTGTTTAAGTATTTCAAATGTAGCCTTTCCTCCATACCACCCCTCAAACTGATAAGGTGTGTAAAATATAGCCTTTCCTCTATACCACGCCTCAAGATGATAAGGTATGTAAAATATAGCCTTTCCTCCATACCACGCCTCAAACTGTTGAATTTTTTTCAAATGTAGCCTTTCCTCCATACCACCCCTCCAACTGATAAGGTGTGTAAAATATAGCCTTTCATCCATACCACGCCTCAAGATGATAAGGTATGTAAAATATAGCCTTTCCTCTATACCACGACTCAAGATGATAAGGTATGTAAAATATAGCCTTTCCTCTATACCACGCCTTAAGATGATAAGGTATGTAAAATGTAGGATTTTCTCCATACCACGCCTCAATATGATAAGGTATGTAAAATATAGCCTTTCCTCCATACCATGCCTCAAACTGATAAGGTGTGTAAAATATAGCCTTTCCTCTATACCACGCCTCAAGATGATAAGGTATGTAAAATATAGCCTTTCCTCCATACCATCCCTCAAACTGTTGAAGTATTTCAAATGTAGCCTTTCCTCCATACCACGCCTCAAACTGATAAGGTATGGACAATATAGGTTTTCCTCCATATCACGCCTCAAGCTGATAAGGTATGTAAAATGTAGCCTTCCTCCATACCACGCCTCAAACTGATAAGGTATGTAAAATGTAGCCTTTCCTCCATACCACGTCTCAAACTGATAAGGTATGGACAATATAGGTTTTCCTCCATATAACGCTTCAATCTGATAAGGTATGTAAAATGTAGCCTTCCTCCATACCACGCATCAAACTGATAAGGTATGTAAAATGTATCCTTTCCTCCATACCACGCCTCAAACTGATAAGGTATGGACAATATAGGTTTTCCTCCATAACACGCCTCAAACTGATAAGGTATGTAAAATGTAGCCCTTCCTCCATACCACGCATCAAGGTAATAAGGTATGTAAAATATAGCCTTTCCTCCATACCACACCTCAAACTGATGAAGTATTTCAAATATAGCCTTTCCTCCATACCACCCCTCAAACTGATAAGGTATGGACAATATAGGTTTTCCTCCATACCACGCCTCAAGCTGATAAGGTATGTAAAATGTAGCCTTTTCTCCATACCACGCCTCAAACTGATAATGTATGGACAATATAGGTTTTCCTCCATAACACGCCTCAAACTGATAAGGTATGTAAAATGTAGCCCTTCCTCCATACCACGCATCAAGCTAATAAGGTATGTAAAATATAGCCTTTCCTCCATACCACACCTCAAACTGATGAAGTATTTCAAATATAGCCTTTCCTCCATACCACCCCTCAAACTGATAAGGTATGGACAATATAGGTTTTCCTCCATACCACGCCTCAAGCTGATAAGGTATGTAAAATGTAGCCTTTTCTCCATACCACGCCTCAAACTGATAAGGTATGGACAATATAGATTTTCCTCCATATCACGCCTCAAGCTGATAAGATATGTAAAATGTAGCCTTTCCTACATACCACGACTCTTAAGGTATGTGGAATGTAGCCTTTCCTTAATACCACGCCTCAAACTGATAAGGTATGTAAAATATAGCCTTTCCTCCATACCACGCCTCAAACTGGTGAAGTATTTCAAATATAGCCTTTCCTCCATACCACGCCTCAAACTGTTGAAGTATTTCAAATGTAGCCTTTCCTCCATACCACGCCTCAAACTGTTGAAGTATTTCAATTATAGCCTTTTCTCAATACCACGCCTCAAACTGATAAGGTGTGTAAAATATAGCCTTTCATCCATACCACGCCTCAAGATGATAAGGTATGTAAAATATAGCCTTTCCTCTATACCACGACTCAAGATGATAAGGTATGTAAAATATAGCCTTTCCTCTATACCACGCCTTAAGATGATAAGGTATGTAAAATGTAGGATTTTCTCCATACCACGCCTCAATATGATAAGGTATGTAAAATATAGCCTTTCCTCCATACCATGCCTCAAACTGATAAGGTGTGTAAAATATAGCCTTTCCTCTATACCACGCCTCAAGATGATAAGGTATGTAAAATATAGCCTTTCCTCCATACCACCCCTCAAACTGTTGAAGTATTTCAAATGTAGCCTTTCCTCCATACCACCCCTCAAACTGATAAGGTGTGTAAAATGTAGCCTTTCCTCCATACCACCCCTCCAACTGATAAGGTGTGTAAAATATAGCCTTTCATCCATACCACGCCTCAAGATGATAAGGTATGTAAAATATAGCCTTTCCTCTATACCACGACTCAAGATGATAAGGTATGTAAAATATAGCCTTTCCTCTATACCACGCCTTAAGATGATAAGGTATGTAAAATGTAGGATTTTCTCCATACCACGCCTCAATATGATAAGGTATGTAAAATATAGCCTTTCCTCCATACCATGCCTCAAACTGATAAGGTGTGTAAAATATAGCCTTTCCTCTATACCACGCCTCAAGATGATAAGGTATGTAAAATATAGCCTTTCCTCCATACCACCCCTCAAACTGTTGAAGTATTTCAAATGTAGCCTTTCCTCCATACCACCCCTCAAACTGATAAGGTGTGTAAAATGTAGCCTTTTCTCCATACCACGCCTCAAACTGATAAGGTATGGACAATATAGGTTTTCCTCCATAACACGCCTCAAACTGATAAGGTATGTAAAATGTAGCCCTTCCTCCATACCACGCATCAAGCTAATAAGGTATGTAAAATATAGCCTTTCCTCCATACCACACCTCAAACTGATGAAGTATTTCAAATATTGCCTTTCCTCCATACCACCCCTCAAACTGATAAGGTATGGACAATATAGGTTTTCCTCCATACCACGCCTCAAGCTGATAAGGTATGTAAAATGTAGCCTTTTCTCCATACCACGCCTCAAACTGATAAGGTATGGACAATATAGATTTTCCTCCATATCACGCCTCAAGCTGATAAGATATGTAAAATGTAGCCTTTCCTACATACCACGACTCTTAAGGTATGTGGAATGTAGCCTTTCCTTAATACCACGCCTCAAACTGATAAGGTATGTAAAATATAGCCTTTCCTCCATACCACGCCTCAAAC
>JAWPHD010013016.1:0-71540 GCA_037043455.1 Cyrtodaria siliqua
TGAACTGAAGAAGAAGATCTAATATTAACAGTTTTAACGGTGATATTGTTTTCATATTCTTATTTTTCGATGAATTGTTGCATAAATTGTCATTTTTCTAGTTTTAGTTCATTAGTAGCAAATCTGTGTCATAAGAACGCTTTAAAACGAACGGTTGTTCAAATGCTAGCTGCTATAACACCGCGAACGCGCACCTGTTTTGGAGAGTTTAAGTTGCCGGACCCGGTACGGTTTTGTTCGTAATTTGCGGCGCTATCCTAAAACTATATATAAAAAAATAATAACAATAACAAAAAAAAGTTGGGTCGCTGCATTTTTAGGCATCTTATAGGCTTTAACAAACAGTATGTTTAACTTTTTGAAAAATTTCAGTCTGTCTGACCGAATGTCCTGTAGACTGCACTAACACTTCTTAATCTTTCTTTCAGATTTTTATTTTTTTCTTTCCGTTAGGAATTTTTGTCTCAAAATTGGGGGAAAAATATATATATAGGTTTTGGCATTGGGAATATAGCCCAATAATGGCTATAAAACTCCAATAATTTCTATAACAGCCCAATAATGGCTATAAAATCCCAAAAATGGCTATAACAGCCCAAAAATGGCTATAACAACCCAATAATGGCTATAAAAGTCAAATAATGGCTATAACAGCCCAATAATTGCTATAACAGCCCAATAATGGCTATAAAAGCCCAAAAATGGCTATAACAGCCCAATAATGGCTATAAAAGCCCACTAATGGCTATAAAAGCCCAATAATGGCTATAACAGCCCAATAATGGCTATAAAAACAGCCCAATTATGGCTTTAAAAACCCAATAATGGCTATAACAGCCCAGTAATGGCTACAACAGCCCAATAATGGCTGTATCAGCCCAATGATGGCTATAACACAGCCCAAAAACACTGTCCGTGGTAAGGAAATCAAAATGGCAGATTGGTAACTAACAGCTACAACAACACTACATGGGCCCATGCCTAGTGTTGTCCAGACTAATAAGTACCTAGGCATGAAATTACAGAATTTCAGCAAATATCTATCATGGAAACCCCTGTGGAATTCTCTGCCAGAAAAGCCTCCAGGACAGATTGTTTTTCTTCATAGAAATCTCAAGTGTTCTAATGTACCAAACATATGGAAGAGGCAGTAAACATTATACTTTTATGACCAACACTTGAGTACCAATATGTCCGTATATAATTATTATTATGGGACCCTCATACTGCAGACGATATTAACAGTTGGGTGATTGGTGTTTTACGTCATTTTCAGCGCATTTTAGGCTATGTGTGAAGGTCTATTTTTTTCGTGGTAGAGCCAGACCACCCTTTTTTGCTGGGTAGAACCAGGACTGTATACTTCCCGTCATCCATAAGAATCGACACTTTATCACTTCAAAGACGGCTCCCAGTGGGATTCGAACCTGCTGCGATGAGAGGCGGGACAGTTTAAAAATGCAGCGTTTTTACCATCCCAGCCACGGATTCTCTGGAAAACATTAAAATCAGAGTAACAGTCTAGTCAACAAAAACTAGGACAGAACACCAGGTTGTATGCCCCAGAGATCAGGCCTTGAATTCACCAAGGCAACCATTCTTGAGAATATTCTTAGACTTAAGCCCAAGTATGCAAATTTCAATCACAAATATTGTTATAAGTTTAAATGATAAACGTTCATAACAAGCTGCTATTTATAAATGTGATAAATACTTATAAAAGCCACTTCATACAATTGTATAATTTTGACGGTCATGGGACTATTTGTTAACAACTTTTTAGTACTTGAGCTCAGGTCTAAGAATAGTCTGAAGAATGGTTGGTGAATTCTGGGCCAGGTCACTTGAATCGAAACCCTTTTGCGGAACGGGTCACATACCACTATTGTTTTGGGGCTACTGATTGGCTGAAAAAAGTATAGGGTGTATTAGGGTATATCTTTTTCGAAAGAGCTATTTTCTGATTGGGTAGAATTGCCTTAATCATAACTGATGTACATAAAATGTCAAAATAATATGTGTAGGTGATAAAAAAAAAATGTATTTGTTCTTGCATCTGGGCTATTTTATTGAGAAAATTGCAGGTATAGTAAATTGTCAGAAATTCACATTTATTTGCTGCGTGCCTGACGGTCATCACCGTCATCTAACCGAAAGTAGGTGAAAACAATACAAAAGCCCCAATTGTTTGCACTTTTTTAAGTGAGTCTAGGATAGTTCTTGAAAATAAAGTAGCCTAAAAGGTTCCCTTGGATGTGTAAAATGTGTTTTAGGGCCAAAAGGCTATACTGTAACCCTATGTAAAATG
Organism: Cyrtodaria siliqua; assembly: GCA_037043455.1. Taxonomy (NCBI): domain Eukaryota; kingdom Metazoa; phylum Mollusca; class Bivalvia; order Adapedonta; family Hiatellidae; genus Cyrtodaria; species Cyrtodaria siliqua. The sequence goes on from JAWPHD010013016.1 coordinate 2,309, forward strand.
CAATAGTGGTATATGACCAACGATGCAGCAAACATCGTATGAGCTTGTTCAGATGCCAGTAACATAATATGCCACAGCAATTGGCATTGTCTCTTTCAAAATTCAGTTTCCTTCTACCAGCTGACCATGATCCATGAGTGAAATCACCTCTGTTCAACAGTGACCAACTGAGTGACCTTTCAGAGATTTCAGGCTGCGCTATCAGCTAACCATACTAAGGTCCACATAGGTTACTCAGGACAGGAAGTGTACATAGCTTTAATTATAGATCGAGTCAGCTTTTTAGGCCAAAAAAAATATAGGTGTGTTTCCTATTGCATGCTCAGAAAAAATAGGGTAGGTCGGTAGGCATTTTTTTTTTCCTTTTTTTTTTGTTTGGAGCAAGTTATTGTGAGATTCTACATATATTTATCTCATAAACCCCATACAAGTTGATGATACAACTGAAAGTTTCTCTGTGATGTCAGCTTACCTCGATATATTGTGATAAATAATTGTTGTTGTTTTTTAATTTTTATTTATTTAATGTTTTTTTTTCATAAAAAGTTTTAGGCTTGGCCCCTTAAAAATAGGGTCGGTCAGGCGATCGGAAACACAGGTGTTGTTTTTTTGGCCTTACCTGTAAGAGTAGTCTCACCAAGCTACTACAAAATACTTCATAAAATGATACTGTCTAAGCTCCTTTGCTTGGCATTCAGCATACAAGGGGTCGCGCCAGGACTGGTCAGTCCAGTATCGGTATAATGGGTATAATGTGACTGGGTGGGGTATAATGTCATAAGTGTCTACAGTGTGGTATATTCCAGTGGGGCAGCACTGTTGAGTATTGAGATCACTGCGACTGAAAGATTGTTAAAAGAGAAGTTAAAACCCCATACCTATACATGCATATTCCTATTTGCTGGACATGTTTATGTTTTTAGAAATCCTGTCATTTTTAAAAGGACACACGTCAATCTTGATTTGGCATCCCCGTTAGTTTTTCTACGTAACTTGCATTTGTTTAATCATTACAGTAATATTAATTAAAGAATAGTTTAAAGTTAATTGTTTGTGCATATTAGGCCTAAAAAAAACGTGTGTTTCCGGTTTCCCGACCGACCCTAAATATTTTTAGCGAGATGGAAAAAAAAAATCAATCTCAATCTTACAATCAAACAACAAATATTTTTATTCAAATGATAATTTTATTAGCATCAATTTAACATGAATTCATAGTTTAAACTTAACAAGTGTCAAACAGTTTGTATTCTGATGAGACACAGAGTTGTTAAGCATCTAATCTGGATCCAAACTGTTTGCAAAGGTTATCAAGAAGTTGCCTTAGTACAAAAATGGCATAATATATGCAACAATACTTGATTATATAAAAAAAATATCTAAAAAAAACACTTTTTCCTACCTTCCTACCCTAACTTTTTGACAGGGTGAAACCAGAAACACACATATATTTTTTAAGGCCTTATTAACTGTTGAATATGTTGAACCTGTCAACAGTAATGGTAGAATAAGACGAAAAAAAGGAAACTCAAAATTTATTTATTTTAAATTATATATGCAAGCAGTGTAAAAGTCAGAATGATACTAGATAAATAAATCGAGACGCTGATTTCAGTAGTTGATAACACTTCTAGATTACCATGTGTCCCTTTAAGGAGGAAGAAACCCTGGAGATGTACATTGAAGTCTCTGTATATTAATAAATTAATATGGATGTCTGAAATTGAGAGCATTGTCTTTGGTGTACATTGTAAAAAAACAATGCATGTGACGGCAGAGCTGTACATAAGCTGAGTTTTTGAGCATTTTACTCACTTTTTTTTTTAAAATTGTGAGTATCATTACTCATCAACATACTACAAAAACTCATAAAAATCATGCGTATTATATTTGTATGTATTGTCCTGTGGAACAGTTTATTCAATATTTACATGATGGAAATTTCTCCAATCATGTGTCTAATATTAATGTCATACATTGTTTCTTTTGTTTTTACTTTTTACAGAATAGTTGTTTCTTTTAAAATATAGTAATTCACATCCATTTTGATAGCATGAACTATTTAAAGCATGTGTTTTCTCTAAGCGAATTCCTTGTTACTCATTCATTCTGATGAGTAAATACTCATTGCTGTCAAATGTATACCAACACACTATTAAAAATATATAAATAATTTATTCATGAGTGTACATATACTGAAAGGAAAAGAAACGCATAATCAAAAATTTGCCTATACTATGTACACTTTTATATACACCTAATTCCATGTTATATTCCAGATATGTATATAAAGGGGCTACAACTTATTACAGAAAAAACGACTCTGTCATGTAGTAGACCTTTTAATCAAAGTATACTTTGTTACACGAAATTCATAAATGATGAAGTTTCGCTTAAAAAAGTCAAGCCATTGCAGTATGTGTTTAATGTTAAGAGATTGCAACATTTAAAACTTAAGTTTGCTCACCTGCTTGAGCCAAATGTGCATTCTGTCGATATTGAAACTTTAAAGGGGTGGGATTCGTGCTGTTTAAACCTTCTTTCCGAAAGGGCAGGCCTAATGTTGCCCTGTACCTTTCGATTAGCAGTAGCATATTAAACATACAATATATAGCGGAAATACCGATTATTCGTTTCTTTTTCTTTTCAGTATATAAATGTATTCTGGTGAGACTGCCTGGAGACACAGTATAATACTGTTGCACTGGTATTCGACAAAGCTCTTCATTTATTATTAGATCAGACATGTTGAACACAAGTCAACAAAAGATGTAGGAGCGACCGACCAGTAGGTCAGTAGCATATAGGTCACGCCTTGTATGGATACCAGATTACAGGTCAATAATTATAGCCAGTGATCCTACTGCAAACTACCTGGCTATTGACCAGCCAAACCCATCACCTACCCCAGTAACACATGTTAATTGTCTGGAATCTTTTCTGTAAATGATTAATACCACCTGCTCAATAACCGAGGGGTCAGTTGGAGGAATCCTTGTTTTTGATGAGTCTGTTTTATATATGTTAGGGTTATTAAAGGTATAGGAATTTAAGTATAGCCAATATTTTTTTATTTAAAGCACACATATGATAACTCACAGCGCGAGATAGAATCTTATGGAATTTTAACACGGCCCCACAGAGTTTTGTGAAAACCACCCGTAAAAATCATATTCGGAAATTAAAACAAATATCGGTCCCATTTCCTTTGTTTGACAACACCAAAGTGGGAAGAGGCCTCTAGCTTATTTCTCATTTTGGGAAAGACGTAAGATTTCATCAGTAGAGTAAATATGACAATACTATTGTATGCCTAATTTATATTTTCATTCATTATTTATTATAAGTACTGGCTTGTCAGTCAGAACTGACTTAACAGACAAAATGACATTGCAGAATTAATGCTTTTTCTCAGATTCTGAGAGATTGCTGCTTTCTGATAAGGAAACATTTCTGCCAAAGTTGGGAAAAAATAGTCATGTTTTCAATTAGGAAGAGGCCTTTTACAGGTCTCTGTTACATAATTGGGTAACAAAGCCCTGTCTCCGCTTAACAGTAAATTTTTAGTCGGAAAGCCAAACTTGTGTATCGATGCGACTGACGGGAAGGAAAGGAAGAGAATAGACTTTTAGTAGAACCTAAATTATTGTTTCAAATAAAACGTGTCTCACAGATTATATTAAATATAATTTGTTGTTGATCATTTAAAACAATACCATAATTCTGACCGAATTTTTATTCCTCCACAATCAAATGGTGAGGGAGCATATAGCGTTACTTACCCATGTATTTCCGTCTGTCCGTCCCGAAAAGTGTGTGTGTCTATCTCCTTCCACACTTTTCAACCGATTGCTTCGAAACTTTACAAGATGCTTACCTATGATGTCAAGATGTGTATATTGTTTTGGCGTCAAAATCGACCTAGTATTACCGGACTTATGACCCTTTTTTTCGTTGAATTTTACGTTAAAAAAATTGTGTGTATCTCCTCCCACAGGTTTCCTCCGTTTCTTTTCAAAACTTTACAGTATGCTTATACCTATGATATCAAAATGTACATATCGATTCGGCGTCAAAAAGAGCCCAGTATTTACTATTACCAGAGTTACGGCTCCTTTTTCGTCAAATTGTACATTTTACACGGATTGTTTTCAATGGGGCATGGCATCCGTGTGCCATGGACACATTTCTAGTTTTTTTCGGTCCCGCTGTTCCATGCCATGGTCAGTTATCATATTATGATGCCAAGCTAGGTCAGTAAAACATGTTTTATTTGTCAAAATAAAATTAGTTTTGTTTTTGTATTTTTTAAGCAGAACATTGTTTTTATTTGACAGCTTAAAAAAACACCCTACCTTACATTACAATTATATATATATATTAATAATTACATTTCAATCCCATTAAACTGAGAGTTATTTTAAAAGATAATCGCAGCTAGTTGCAGTTTAATTACCTTCTGTATTTAAACTAGGCCAGTGTTCTCTATCTGGAGCATGCAGACATGTCTCATTTCTGCAGCAAGAGCAATTTTAAGTTTCCAATATGTCCAAATGCCTGATACGAAAAAAACGAATTCTGTCTGCCAAGTCAGTCAGTGACATTCATCACTGTACATATATAGCTATTTCTCCAATTCTTCAGTAATCCCACAGGGAGCTCAACTTGTAAGTGAGAAAGTGTTGATTCTTACGGATGGCGGGAGTTATACAGTGCTGGTTCTACCCAGAAATAAGTTGATAGTGTGCCTCCACCACAACAAAATTGACCCTCATATATGGCCTAAAATGTGCTAAAAATGACGTAACAAACAAACAAACAAACAATCAATATTGTTTTCATATAAACTCTTTTTAATATAACTTACTCACTTAGTAACCCAAAACAACATTAAATGAATGTTTTTAATGTTCCAGCTTAGTCTCACAATATGAGTTCATTGCAAGTCTATGATAACTATGGAGATGGAAATGTGTAATTTCTCTTATTTTGATATTCTACCTTAAATATATTATTGGTGTAATATAATCAACAAGGCCTAAAAAAAAATTTTTGGTTAGGGTTACCCGACCCTACTTATTTTTTCTGGTGAAACCTATAGCTATCTTTTCCATTTTCCAGAAAAATATATATATCAAGGTTGTCTTGGGTAAAAAATGCTTATAATATTTTTATAGAAAAAATAAAAACAATTTTTTTTAAAAATCCCCACCTTCCCTACCTTTTTTTTTCTGGCATGTAACCCTAACCACACATTTTTGTTAAAAAGCCCAATTAGAAATATCAAATTGAACTACTCAGATAATATATTAACAATTAATGATTAAAATATATTAATGCAATTGAGTTGTAATGTTGAAAAACTAATGGGACACAGCAATTTTTATTTTTAAAAAATATCAAGATTGCCTTGTGTCCTTTTAAATATTGTCAGTCTGTCACATTTTTCTGTTTTGTAGCATGTCAATTATGTGTTGTTTGAAGGTGTCTGTACATATTGATCCCAATGTCTCAGCAGCTTGCCCCAAGAATACAGATTATCAGTGCTCCAGATAAGCTTTCAGCACAATACTATGCCTTGCACAACAAGTGGAGAATCCCCATTTTGTGATGAGTGAAGTCAGCAGCGACATCAAAGCTATTACCGCATGCCACCGCGAAAAGAAAAAAAAAGTACTACGTTTTTTTTCAGTACCACAGTATACCGTGTAAGTTTTGTAGCAGCAAAAACATGAATTTATATATTGCAGGATAACATAGGACTACTCTGCTAGAGTACCATAAGTGCCCATAAGAATTATAAACTTACCACTTGACAGTTTGTTATTATTTTTAATCGTTTTTATTTACTTATTTTTAATGAGATTGTCTCATAGTTATGTCTTTAATTGCTTGATTTAATGTTATATTCACAATGAAGCAGCAAACAAACGTGAATTAGAGAAATAAAACATATTTTTATATTGGTTTCACCCTTTCCGTCTGTCTGTCTGTAGACGCAACCTTGTCCGCTCCATAACTCCTCTCCTCCTGAAGCAAATCTGATAAAACTTCATGGGTGTACCACCTGTGATGAGAGGATGACCCCAATTCATTTTGAGGACAGTAGGACAAAGCTCAAGTTCACCGTGACCCGATAATGAAAAACCTTGTCCACCCCATAACTCCTCTCCCCCCTGAAGCAAATCTCATGAAACTTCATAGGTGAACTGCCTGTGGTGAGAGGATGACACCTATTGATTTTGAGGTCAGTAGGTCAAAGGTCACCGGGACCTGATAATGAAAAACCTTGTCCGCACCATAACTCCCCCCCCCCCCCCCCCCCCCCCTGAGGCAAGCCTGTGGTGAGAGGATGACCCCTATTGATTTTGAGGTCAGTAGGTCAAGGTCACCGGGACCTGATAATGAAAAATATTGTCCGCTCCATAACCCCTCTACCCCTGAAGCAAATCTCATGATACTTCATAGGTGAACTGCCTGTAGTGAGAGGATGACCCCTATTGATTTTGAGGTCAGTAGGTCAAAGGTCAAGGTCACCGGGACCCGATAATGGAAAATCTTGTCTGCACCTTAACTCCTCTCCCCCTGAAGCAATAGCGTGGGTCAGTAATAATGTAATTGTTTCAAAATGGCTCGTTAATAACAGTAAAAAATCACAATCAAAAACTTTTTATTTAATTGCATCAAACAAGTTACAATCAAATTCATTGAAGTATATTCTGCTGCATCTGTTGGTAATTATCGAGATGCAATCAGCAATTAGAAGAAGTCGTTGATTGTAATGTTCGGCGAATAGTTCATCTTTTTCCGATGTCCGAATTTATAAAACCATAAAAACTATTGAAATAAGATTGATTTCTTAATATGTCCGAACACTAGTTTTATTATTTCCTTCAATTAATTAGGTGTCCGGAATTAATGAGTGTCCGGACTCATTGAGTAAATACGGTAGGTATTGGAAACTTAAAACCAAGGCTGAAACCTGACGCAATTCCCCGATCAATCTCTCCCAGAGGCCATTTGTATGCAAGGAAGACAACTCTGGGTAGAGATTGTTCCCTGATTTGCAGACCCACAGACGGAAACACAGTCACAGGATGAAGACATTGAAGAATCCGATACCATGAGTTTATTTGTATTATTCGTTTATTGTTTTCATTTATACTTTATACGCTCAAGATCAAAGTGGATGGGGTAAACAAAATGTGTTCAACATTTTCCACTTCGCTCGCATTGTTTACTTCGTTTGTGTCCGCCATTTTGGTTTTTAATGAACCATGGGTAATGCGTGACGTCAACAGGGGTTTTCCATTCGGCTGTTTCTGTGAAACCTCAGTTACGTTTCCGTGACAGGTGTGAATTAGGGGCAAATGAAGTTATTTCAATTTGGAGGACCCTTTAAGTGAGTTGTGTTGAAATTTACTGAAACTAAGTGTGACGTGTTGAAACTTACAGAAACTAAGTGTGATGTGGTGAAGTTTACAGAAACTAAGTGTGATGTGGTGAAGTTTACAGAAACTAAGTGTGATGCATTGTAGTTTACAGAAACTAAGTTTGATGGGGTGAAGTTTACAGAAACTAAGTGTGATGTGTTGAAATTTACAGAAACTAAGTGTGATGTGGTGAAGTTTACAGAAACTAAGTGTGTGATGTGGTGAAGTTTACAGAAACTAAGTGTGATGTGGTGAAGTTTACAGAAACTAAGTGTAATGTGGTGAAGTTTACAGGAACTAAGTGTAATGTGTTGAAATTTACAGAAACTAAGTGTGATGTGGTGAAGTTTATAAGAGCCATGTTAGCCAGTAGAGCGTGTGATGTGGTGAAGTTTACAGAAACTAAGTGTGATGTGGTGAAATTTACAGAAACTAAGTATGATGTGGTGAAGTTTTCAGAAACTAAGTGTGATGTGGTGAAATTTACAAAAACTATGTGTGATGTGGTGAAGTTTACAGAAACTAAGTGTGATGTGGTGAAGTTTACAGAAACTAAGTGTGATGTGATGAAGTTTACAGAAACTAAGTGTGATGTAGTGCAGTTTACAGAAACTCGATATTGTCAGAAAATACACTATCAGATAATTGCATGTATTGTGGGATTAAAATGATAATACAATGTATGTTTTGTTTAATGCATGACAATTTGAAAATCTACCCACATAATTGCTGTGTGTGCCTTTAGAGTGGCTTGTCTCTGGAATTATACAGATATCATGTATTCCATGCTACAAGATTCATCACAACATGGAGTTAAGAGCTGCAAGTCTTTCTTTGACTCAGGCATGACAGGCGATATAACTCAAGCGTTCATTTAATCCTCATGATTCCCAAAAGCTTTACAAATACACAGAAATCAATGTTCATTAAAGGCTTTGTTTCCTAATAAAGCTTACAAGTTCTTTAGCAAAATAAATATATTTTCATAGTGTGTATAATGTTTCAAAAATGTTTCCAAATCAATACACAACGGCGGCAACGATAGATGTTGTGCAATTTAATATCTGTGGAAAACTAATAATTTTAGCTTGTTTAAACATAATTATGCATAATTACAATGCCATACCAAGGGAGAGTGGTGCACGCATGTTTGAGAAATAATGATTTGTCACATATTATATAAATGTCCAAGTATGTCATTCTCTTCATTATTTTCTATTAAGGCTGCACCTCAGTTATATAGTCTTAGTATGTATTTATTTCATTCAAATAAACACATTTGATGTTTTAGAACTATTATTTATAAAAAAAATCAGATTTCCAAAAGCTAAAAATGTGGCAGAGTATTCCGAAAGTAGTGGGTGGGCCAAATGGGTCGGTTGAAAATACCTTGGTTATCATCCGAACGCCATTGTTTGGTTGGATAAAAGCCGAGGAATTGACTCAAGAGGCCCACTTGTTTTGGTCAAAATCATCCAAGTCTCTGATAGCGTCCCATACAATTAATGAAAAGAAAGGATGAAGGTGTATAATTATAGTCCTTGAGTAACGATATATAGACATTGCAATTAGTGTTAATTTGATCGAGCATCGGTCAGTTAATTAAGCCGAATATATCTGATTAATTGATTACAATTTCACATCATTACTCGAATGATATAATTAATTAGTACTAGAGAATGAAATAAGTTTTGCAACAACAGTCAAGATCATGTAGTTATCATATAGAGATGGAAAACAAATATTGTGTAAAAATTCAAGCATATTACTATATAAAAACATCAAGACAACTTATCGTTAAATTCATTTATCATCCAACAATATCCGTCAGGTGTTAAAAGTCATAAACTTTGAAACATTGGGGGAAAGTTTTATTGGATTTTTTTGGTTCACCTTCTCTTCACTCTTGGCTGCATCCCTTTCGCTTCCCTTCCCCCTTTCTTCTGCCAGCTCTGCTGTTGCCCTTTTTACTAGATGGCTATCTACTGTAATGTTCTCTCTGCTCAAACTTCGCTGATTTTGATCTACAACAACTGTCGCTGTTTACCTGCAGTTTGACTGATTGTAAAAAGGGAAAGTTTATAAAAGAGACGCAAGACATCTTTGTGTCAATAAAAAAAGCCATATGACCGAGCGATTAATTTCCTTTAGTAAAAACTATTGTAAACAAAACTATTACAAGCCTTGGGAAGTCACATATTTTTTGTTCAAAGTTATATGCCTGCATTCGTAGGGTGTATCAGCTTTCAAAATGGCATGTTGACGAAGAATAGGCAGTATTGATTGAGACTTTGCACAATGAGATTATATGACAGACAGTGCACATTGCTGTGTTTGTAACTTGCATGTATTGTCACTGGTCATTATGTCGGTGGCCCCGTGTCACCTCACGCGTGTCATTGGAGATGATAAGTATACGTCTCAGAATCTTTGCTTTTTGTGTGTTTTCGAGATGATCTTGAGACGAAGTTATACGTCATTCGATTTTTTTGCGTGATGGTCGAGTCAGGTATATAAAAATAAAATACCGAGAAATAATTAGCGCATTTGAATTCCTTATTGAAATGAAATATTGTATTGGCGAAGGTTCATAATATTATATATAATTTTCTTTGCTCGTTTTTAATCTTGGTTTGATTTAACATTGGTTTGAACAGGTGAATATTATAAACACTTTAATATTAAACTAAGTGACTGAACAGTTTGTCTACCAGTGATGGAAGACGTGGAGTTTAAAACGAAATTCCGGTACTGTCACTATTTTGTTTTTTAATTGTTGTGATGCTGATTTAATCCCATCCTGCCTTTCTTCCAAATTGTTTGTGCGGGACACTGATTTAATCCCATCCCGCCTTTCTTCCAAATTGTTTGTGCGGAACACTGATTTAATCCCATCCCGCCTTTCTTCCAAATTGTTTGTGCAGGACACTGATTAAATCCCATCCCGCCTTTCTTTCAAATTGTTTGTGCGGGACACTGATTTAATCCCATCCCGCCTTTCTTCCAAATTGTTTGTGAGGGACACTGATTTAATCCCATCCCGCCTTTCTTCCAAATTGTTTGTGCGGGACACTGATTTAATCCCATCCCGAAATTGTTTGTGCGGGACACTGATTTAATTCCATCCCGCCTTTCTTTCAAATTGTTTGTGCGGGACACTGATTTATTCCCATCCCGCCTTTCTTTCAAATTGTTTGTGAGGGACACATGGCAATCATGAATTTCATAAAAACTCTTTGGCTTACGTCCCGTTAGTTTTTCTGCATAACTTGCATATACAACATTTATGCGTAATAAAAAGCAAATAGTTTTAGCATTATAGTAATTGTTGGTTAACATTGTACCATTAATAGATTCAAGCCTTAGTATATAGAATAATGGAGGAAGAAGATTCGTTTTATTTAAATATATATGCATGCAAACATATTTAAAGGTAAAATGATACTAGACAGAGCTACATAAGCTGAGTTTTTTAGTATTTTACTCGTACCTTTTTTACAAAAACTCTCAGTTTTCTAAAAATGTGAGTATCATTACTCATCAACTTAATATAAAAACTCATAACTTCTAAAAAGCATGAGTATTATGTTTGTATGTTTTGTCCTGTGGTACAGTTTATTCCATATTTACATGATGACAATTGTTCCACTCATGTGTCTTAACGTTAAGGCCAGTTTGTTTTTATTATTAGGTTTACCGATTTTTTCTGGAAAAATGAAGGGTAGGAGGAGGGAATAAAAAAAAAAAAATCATGAAAACATACACACAAAGGCGTCTAAAAGAAAAAAGATTGTATAATAGTATTAAATGACTTTAATCTTAGTTTCAAGGTAACAAGTCAATTAAAAGGCAATCTATTATGGTTTATTTTGATTATTTGTTGCAAGCTTCATGAAATTTCACCCTGTGGTCTTATAAACTGTTGTATGCAGACAGACAAACTGACGATAGAAAACCCCAAACCATGTATTAAAGTCTAAAATTAACTCTGCATTCTGGCTAATCAAAATATCTGTCCCAGTCAAGCCAGTTAAGCTTTTTTTTTTATCTTTTTTTATTCTTTTTTTTTTGTGATTTCGGCAATAATTTCGGTCGGCGGGTCGGTAAACCTAAAAATTAAAAAAGTCTGGCCTAAGGTCATTCATACAGTGATTATTTTGTTTTTACTTAACTTCCATTTAATGAAAAGTTGTTTCTTTTAAAATGTATTAATTCACATTCATTTTGAAAGCTTGAACTATTTAAAGCAAGTGTTTACTATGAACAAGTTCCCTTTACTCATTCATTTTGAATCTGATGAGTAAATTTATACTCATTGCAGTCCGAAATTATCTACAGCTCTGAAGTCTAGATTAATATTTTTTATGTTTGATAAATACTTCAAGATTGCCGTCTGTCCCTTTAACAATCAGTGCCTGTCCCTTTAACAATCAGTGTATGTCCCTTCAACAATCAGTGCCTGTCCCTTTAACAATCAGTGCATGTCCCTTTAACATTCAGTGTATGTCCCTTTAACAATCAGTGCTGCCTTTAACAATCAGTGTCTGTCCCTTTAATGATCAGTGCATGCCCCTTTAACAATCAGTGCTCCCTTTAACAATCAGTGTCTGTCCCTTTAATGGTCAGTGCATGCCCCTTTAACAATCAGTGTATGTCCCTTCAACAATCAGTGCCTGTTGTTTGAGCATGTTATGATGTAACTGACCATATCTCAGTTATCAAAATTAAATTGACCTATTGTTTGAGTATACAAATATTCCCTGATGTTATGATAAATACATCAGTGCCTGTCCCTTTAACAGTCAGTGTCTGTCCCTTTAACAATCAGTGCCTGTCCCTTTAAAAATCAGCATCTGTCCGTTTAACAATCAGTGCCTGTCCCTTTAACAATCAGTGTCTGTCCCTTTAACGATCAGTGCATGTCCCTTTAACAATAAGTGCCTGTCCCTTTAACAATCAGTGCCTTTCCCTTTAACAACAAGGGAACATTGGGTCATATTTTCAGGGAGGAAGGGAACATGGACCCCGCTGGGAGGTCCTCACAAAACATTTGCATGATGTCCCGGGGAGGGTGGGGGGGATACAGGATTTGAGATTATGTGGGGAGTGCAACTTTTAAATAACAATTCCAAAAAACACACAAAACACGTTTGTTTAGTTATAAAAAAACTTTTTATGTCACCTTGGTAGCATGGCAGACATTTAGACATCACTTTATCTGCCATCCGTCATCTTTTTGTTGTCCGTCATACTTTAACCTGCAGCCTAACCTTGGCCAAATCTTGAAAAGTTCCTTATTGACCCTAAGAATAGTGCAAACTGCAACAAAGGGGGAGTGAGCTGTTATTAAATGTACTATTATTTTTGTTTAACATTTTTTAAGACCGTTCTCATCCTTCGCATTTTGCATGGTGCCCGGATGCTATTATTAGTATTATATCCTACTATTAGTATATCTAATTCACCTATTGATTTACATGAGACAAGCTAAATATAGAACAAGTATTAAAAGGAAATATCTATTTTCCTGTATAATGTAAATCAGGTCCTTATAATTTGCTTGCTGGCCTGTAATGATTGTTATAGCAATTTTACATGTATGTTGAGTGTGCTTTGAAAGGCTAGATTTCCGAGTTTATTGTACTACAATTAAAGGAATCTGTCTGAATGTATATATAACAACCAGGCACACTAGATGTCTGTGCTTACTTTAAATATTATGAGCGCTGACCCAATATAGGCCAGTAGGCTACTGGATCTATCAATGTTGCTATTTTGGTTTATTTTGGGTCATATTCTGCATTGGGCTGATTACATTTAGGCTAGGTAGGAGAGGCACACTGTGTGTCTGCTTGGTTAGGAGTTTAACCATCTTGGTATGTTTATTGTGCTCAATGAAATATCAGGTTTAAAGAAACCAGCAGCTAAGTTGTGTTCAATGTGGCATACTTTGTGTACTCCGAGACAGTGAAAAAGAGTGTAAATCATTTTCTCACCATGTGTGCTCATTGAATAAAAATGTTTGGAGGGATTTAACATGAGGTTAAGCTTGGATGTGACCTGGAGGTTAAAGATAAAACATGTTTGATTTTGTGAACATTCTGGCAGGGTGCTGGTAAGTGAAATAGTCATTATGGAATTATTTAGAAGTATGGAGATATATGTCAAAAGTTATGTGCACAGGTGTGTTACACCTGAGACTGATCCCTGGCAGTTGTCATGGAAACTGAACCACACCTGTGAATTGCATTGTTATATATATTAGGGTGGTGGGTGTGGAGGTTGTGTGGGCGGTGGGGATGCAGGGTGCATCTTTTAAGTGCAAATCCAAGGGGTGAATTTTTGGCACCCTTCACAGTTAATGAAAACAGTAGGGTTGACCCTCCCAGGTAAAATATTGAAATTTTGCCTTTGAATATTGCTGGACCCCGAAATAACTTAATTAAAAAATATTTAAAAATGTTTATCTTTGTAGCGAATACTGTCAGGCACAAAGATAGACTGTTTTTGAAGTGTACACAAGAGACAAATTATGCTAGGGAGGGGTTCGGGAGCATGCCCCTCGGAATTTATTTTATTCATAGCTACTCCTTAGTGCATTTTGGGAGTATTACCCAGATACCCATTTCGATGCTGAAATGTTAACCCTTTTCCTTAAATTGCGTGAACTATAAGGTATGTAATTCTGTACAATCATTGTTCTAGTAAATAATCTGTGATAGTATTACAGTACATGCATGCATGTGTATAGCAATAATGGCAACCATTTATAATATAATAAATACATATGTATACAATGTAAAGAATTCTGACAAGACCAGACACATGACACCTATACTATTTCAACCTGTGACATATTTCTATTTGTCATGGTCTGTGTGATAAGCTTTTAACATAGCTTATGTTTAATAATAAATATAGGGTAACGGTACAGGCCCAACCTTATAACATGTAGTTCAACAGCTCATGAACTCACTATTGTCGGTGTTATTTTCTTGGTGTGTCTTTATAGGAAATACACATTGTTTCGCATCATTCTTAATGCTCACATCGTTCCTGGAATGGCAACGTAATCCAGGCTATCCCATGTATTGGGAGTATATTTGCTGAGCTTGTTAACCCTCCACCCGCTACATATATATAATGGACTGTTCTTTCTTTGAATTGAGACCGATTTATGTGACAAAATTGTGTTTTGGGGAAAATGACTGATCAGTGTCAGCAGCCGGACATTGTAAACCCTGAGTTACTCGCAGGCTGTTATAGGCTATTATAGTCGTGCTAAGTGGGTTAAGGGCTACGTGTAGCTAGGGCACGGTTTTAACAGATTCCCCTCCCTCTGGGGCGCCTTAAAATAGCCTATCTAATGTAGTACTATGATTCAGTACTTTGTACAACAGTTTTATGATCTTTAACATATTTTGTACATGTTATACTAAAAGGCATTATTTGATACTCATGATGACATGTGTGAGGACATGTGTCCTAACGCATTCTGTGTAGAAGAAATAATGTTGGTATTTCTGACGACATGTGTTAACCCATTTTGTGTAGAAGAAATAATGTTGATATGCGTGACAATATTGTGTCTAAACACATTTTGTGTAGAAGAAATAATGTTGATATTTCTGACGACGTGTGTTAACCCATTTTGTGTAGAAGAAATAATGTTGATATGCGTGACAATATTGTGTCTAAACACATTTTGTGTAGAAGAAATAATGTTGATATTCATGACCACATGTTTTGTCAAGGCTCACCTCTTTGTCTACTCTCTTTAAACTTCTTTTGAATTCTGTAAGAACTTGAGGAAATTATAAAGATTACAACCATGTAAAAGGAGCTTTTTTATTGATGCGATTTATAAATTACCATTGAGAGTCTGACTTGATCAATTTCATTTCAGTATTATAAAGGAATAAAAACACACACCCTAAGGCAATGGCACTTGTAACAATCAAATGAGTGACCTTGACAAGGTTGGTCAGATATGAGTAAAGATGGAGGTTGCATTATTGGTCAGTGGTCAATCATCAGCCATGCATCATTCCCAGGGACCATCTCAATAAATAAAAGAGTGTTATTTATATTACAATAGGAGAAGGAGCTTGGGTTTGGAGAGGAGAGAAAACGGTTGTGTTGGTCCTTATATAAGCAGGGAGGACCCCTCGGAATATAGGAAACCACAAAATTCCCAGACTCAGTAATACTGATCTGGTGTATTTTTTTCGGAATATCAGGGTGGGGGAGTGGGAAGGGACATGGTTAGGGGAGGATTTCTTGCAGTTATTTACACTTTTGCCTATATATGCCACCTGTACCGCACATGAGTTGTGTTTATCATACATGTATAATGCTGTGCCTACATGTATACCTACTTGCATGCGATTCAGCCGTAGTTATTTTTTTATTTATTGTGATGAGTTAAACATCTGTTTTTCAGGACATTTTAGGCTATGTATGACAGTCGAATTTTAGTGAGGCAGACCACTCACTTATTCATGGGTACAACCATTACTGTATACCTCCCGTTATCCGTAAGAATCGGCACTTGCTTACAAACATGTAGAGCTCCCAGTGGGATTCGAACCCGCAATGTGAGATGCGACAGGTTTCAAATTCAGAGTCTTCACCCTCTCAACCACGGAGGCACTACCCGCCAACCATGGAGGCATTACCCGTATTTGTACATGCATCAAAATAAATTAAACACTGACGGCTTATCAACTCATTATAGGTTATTTAAAGCCACCCCTGGGAGAGGAGAAGGACAACAACGAATCGGGGATCCTGTCCTACTCTTTCTTACAAATATATTTTTTTGGGTCTTTTAATAACCTTCTCGGAGGATAGACTTATCCATGGGTCACTCATTTTGAAACTTGATTTAGTTAAAAGCGCAACTGACACTTTGTAAGACTGGCCCACTTGATTACAGTACGTTATTTGACCTTTAATGATTGCATTAAAGGGACTGTGACTGTCCGTAAATAAGCAGATAGCCAAATAACTGTCTGATTTTTATTCAATGAATTGTATTCATGAAAATATTAGCATAGACCCAGATAAGTCGGTAGTAATACATTCGTGAGTTTGAAAAAAAAGAAAGAGTTTTATTTATTATTTGTATACAATGTGGGACCCACAATATTTGCAGTGTGTTGATCACCTGACATCCATTAGCGCAATAGGTTTTCTATACAGTATGTCTTACGTAATTCATCTGGCCAGTTTAGCTCAGTTTGGAGTGAGCTCGACTATTTCGAAGTTTAACTATTATTACCCGCGAGTGTAGTTTTACTGTGGGTTACGAGTTCAACCCCACGAAGCGGTTCTTCTTTTTCTTGTAACACCGTTTGAATTCTGTCAAACAATCTTGGTTTTATTTAGTAAATATTCAATAATGGTTGGTGTTATGTTTGTTGAAGTAATTATTTTGTGTTTTATAAGCTAAAAGTTATGGACATTGTCCCTTTAACATACAAAGACTCAACATAAGTTATTCATAGCCCATTTCACCCCGACATTTGCCGAACGATCACGGATAATATCGAGCTATCTCCCGAATAGCCAAATAGGTCGACCAATCAAACGCTGGTAGGCACATTAAATATTCATTGTAATCAGTCAGAGCTCTAACCTTAAACAGTTACGTGACTGTTATTAAAAAAACAACTAAAACTGGGTTAGTAACCAGAATCAGTTATTCTATCTTCTGTACAAGAATTTTCCCTATATATATATAATTTTCTCCAGGTAGGGTGATTATTCAACTTTACAATCATGCAATAAAATTCTATGAGCATCGATGAAAATCCAGTGCAAATCCAGTGCGCAAGGCCTCTCAAGTTACCTACTGTTGTGCAACAAAATCCATTAAAAATCATTTTGTAGGCTCCAACATGATAATTAGTGAACAACTGCTAATTGGATCTTGATGAAGATGTATTTATCCTTAATAATAAGTATACAGACATAAATAAACACTGCACATTTGGCAACTATTTCGATTTATTAGCAGATGATCTTGGTAACTGATTTAGGTTACAAATGGTTATTAGGGAAAAGTATCTGCTACTCTAAACCAAAGGGAGATAATAATTTGGCATTTTAATAACTTCCAGCAGTTATAAAACTTACTGTTTAAGGTTAGAGCTCTGACTGGTAATGGTGTGAAATTAAAAACAGTACAAAAATGTTATTAAAGGGAATGTAGCGACACAGGCTGTATTACTGAGAGTTCTGAAAAACGTGAAAAAGGGTGAAAGAATTATCAAAATCGGATGATAAACAAAAAAGATATGACCATTTACAGGTTGTTTTAAAACGAATTTGGGAGCCGCCAGTTTTAGAACTATGACATCATAGTTCCTACCATATATGGAATATTGATAAATATCATTTAAAACGAAGAAAATCACTGCTCTTTTTTTTACTGGTCATAATTATAAAGCATTATTGCCATTAAGTATTACATATTTTTCATTCCATTGCTGTCATATTTTCCATATAAATCAGTAAATTTTCATATTTATAAATATTCCATATATGGTTATTAAGAACTGTGATATATATGGTTATTTAGAACTGTGATATGTCATAGCTCTCAAAATGGCCGCTTTCATATCCGTTTCAATAGAAACTTCAAAAGATCATATCTTCTTTGTTTATCATCCGATTTTGATAATTCTTTCACCCTTATTTTTTTTCTTCAAAACTCTCAATAATAAAGATTGTGTGGCTACATTCCTTTTAAATGTCAGCCTATAATTTGAATGCATGGCAGAATGATATATGTTATTAATGTGTTTGGTACTGCAGAAAAACATAAAATAAAGCCTGTTTGATGATATAAATCAAAAACAGATTGTCAGAAAACAATGAATATTTCTATCATAACACCGGTTCCAACTTACGCGGTTCCAACTTACGTGCACATGCTTCTATGTAAACAATTCAACACCTGTTCTTGTAGCATTGAAATCCGATCTTAGTTTCCAAAGAATGAGTCTAGATGTTTTTTGTATAGAATATCACTAATGATTGTGGTGTTTTAGCGATCGAATACAGATCGAATATGTAACCCTTAACTCAATATATACACATTGAAACTGGTTAATTTGTGATTGTTGATACTTATTTGACTACCAGCATCTTATTCGTTCTTGAAGTCATGTGACTTTGCGCCATGTGACTGAAATTCCGAACATTGTGCGAAGATTTCCGAAGTACCAGTGAAATGAGCTATTGGGCTGTCTGTTAATTGATGGGCCGTAAAGCGTTCACCAACAACTCAGCTGTGTAGCAATATTTAATCACACATTATGTTGCTGGTCAGGCCTGATCCTTTCTCCAAATGTTGTTTACTGTTTCCTCTCATGCAAACCAAGCTGGTCACGTCTTTGTGTAGCAGATATTAATTTGGGGTGGAGTGTTTCGGAAATAAATTATACATGTACACTATGCTTTATTTAATTTTCATCTTTATTTTTTTTTAGTCATTTATATTATTAATATACCGTATAATCCCTAATAAATGCCCCCGGTGCATAACTTTTTTGAAAAGGGGGCGTTTATTTGAGACCAAAAATACATAATTCAACTTTTATATCAGACATTATTTACCGTAATGTTTTTCTTTACCAAGAAAACCAAAAGTCTGCATTTTTAATCAATTATTCATCGGATTTTAAGTTTTCCAGTGATTGTGTGTGTTCCATTGTGAATGAAAAAAAATAATTCTGAAAAATGGGAGGGTGTTTATTAGGGGAGGGGTGTTTATTAGGGATTGTACGGTATAAATTTGCGAAATAGCAGCAGGGCTGTACAAATATTTTTTTTAGCCACTAGTCCTGGACTAGTCACCCTGTCAAAAGTGACTAGTCCCAAACAAATTGTGAATAGTCCCAAAAAATGGACACAAGTCCTGATTTTTTTCGATTTCTCAATTTTTTAAAACTGCGTCTTGCATATACTCATTACAATTCATTACACACAGTAAAGGAACAATCCTTATTTACTCTTCAGACAATTAATGTATTAATGTATGTTTCAGTGGTATAGATTGTAGACTGCCATTGGGTGAAACAGTAGCAATAGTAAGAATCACATCTGCATTTTTAAATTTCAATATAGATATTGAGTTTCATATTACAGTTCAGATAATCATTTAATGGAAAGAAAAAAGTCATAACTTTATATAGGTAAGGGGCTACAGATGAGATTCTTAACTTTATTACCATTTTACCTAATGCAAAAAATGTGAATCAACATAAATATTTTATTTTTATATTTTTGGCCACTAATTTAAACCAGATGATTTTGACTTTTTGATTGGCTGTGTATCACATTCTACATTTTTCCTCTTTCACTCTGAAAATTTTCCTTATTTTTAACACTGAAAAAGTTCAACAATCTCATTTTTGAAATGTAAACGTTAGCACTGCCGAATACGAAATCAAACTGATTATGTGTATCGGTTCGTTTTGTTTTTATTTTATTTGTTTGACAACTCAATTCTTCGAACGTAATTAGTACACTAACTATGCACAAACCGTTACCCCACCCGTCTTCCAAGTCTGTTACAATTACGCTCAACAATACACTGAGAAATAATAAAAAATCACACCTACCGTTTCATATCAAACATGCTTCCATTATCAAACGTCCTGAGTTTCTTTACTCATCGAAGGATTGCCGACAAATCGGCCTAATTGCGAATTAATCAACGTGTTAGTGTTATTGTTTCAGTGTATCGCCATTTTCAGCTCACCACGTGACAAACAGGTAATCAAGTGACGAACACGTGATTTACATGTGGAAGTCGTTTCATTGGCTAGCGGGTCTGGATTAAAATAGATCGGGTCAATTGATTGGATAAGGTCGACAATGCCCACTGTCAATTTAAGTAATTTGGAGGCGGGACTTCCGGCATGGTTGATTGTTGATAAAATTGCCCGCGGTATTGGATGATTGCCGCTGTGGATGCTAATTGCATTACATAAGCGAGTTGTAAATTTGACAAATCTGGGACTGAAATCTTTCAAACAGTGAAACGCCCGACTTTCTCTTTTTTTAAAATTGGACTAGTCTGGGACTGAAATCTTTGAAAAAGTGACACGCCCGACTTTGGTTTTGGACTAGTCCCGGGCGTCGGGCTATAGGATTTGTACAGCCCTGAGCAGTTACATGTAAATGGGGCGTGTAACCTTGATCTGGACTGTCGATCAATGAAAATATAAAAACCCAGAATTACAATGTTCTTTATAACTTTCATATTAAATGTGCACTAAATTTGCTCACAATTTGTCCTCAATAATGTTTCAGTATGTATGGTTTAATTATTATTTATGAGAAAGTTTATCTGAAAAACTTGCATACTTGGCAGGTTTTTGTTGTAAGTTATACAATTCTTAAATCGTATGACTTTGTGTCCATACGAGGAAGTACTGGTGTGATTGAAATAGAAAAATGTAATTGTTTGAACATAACTGATAATAAAAATGAACATCTTAATAATTTATCATTTAAAAATGTTTGATAAGCAAAATGGATATATAATTCTTTATTGCGTCAATTTATTCAAACAAGCTCAATCTACTTTGCAGTAGTTTACTAGATTTATTTAATTAGTTAATACTGGTCAATAAATAGATCTAGCCTGGTTTGGTGAAAAAAAAGAACATTTTAAAAAGTAAAACACAAATTCCCAGTCACCTATAATAATGTTCAAAATATTGTGTGTAAAGTTGATATCAATGTTCCCATCTGCTCATAACAGGTACCCTACCTATGGGGTAAAAAATTAATGTGTCCAGGTATTCTTTGGATGAAAACCTTAGTCGATATGATATGGGCAAACACCTGTGTGACAAATCTGAAAAATCACATAAAGCCCTAAAGTGAATCGCGTAGAGCCCTAAATTGCCATAAAATCAAATATCACGTTTTGTCTACATTGTAAACATTGTTTTTGATATCAGGGGATTAAAGAGGTATAGACAGTCATGCTATCGGAGTGCACTTTCTTTCAGCTATCGAAGTACTTATCGATTCACTGAGGCAGACGTATTACGGACTATACTGAATAGCAGCTCCACGGCAGGCGATACTAGATCTGAGTTATGTTACTTATTGATGCATTATGGCTTATTTATGTTAGTTTAAAATCAAGATTGCAAGTAATGAAAATAATCACATATCATGAAATTTAAAGGGACACGAGGCAATCATGTTTCTTTAGGTTGAGTGACTGTAATTATGTGTCAGTAATTTACTACAGGGATTTTCCTATGTTTAAAAAATGTGATGACGAAATCTGGCTAGCTGGCGGGCCGGCCGTCCATCTGTCGTCCTCTGACAGTGGTGAAATCGTTTCACAGAACATAGCGATTGCGGTCAGATGCAAAAAATGTAAACCAGAAATATGTAGTTTCATAAATGCTTACAAAAAAATGCACAGCTGCATTTTTAGTGAGTAGGTCAGAACACAGCAAACCAACAATTTTTAGCTCTACTGGCCAGCAGAGCTTATGGGATGGTGTGTTGTCCGTCGTCCGTCCGTCGTCCGTCCGTCCGTTAACTTTTGCTTGTGTACACTCTAGAGGCCACATTTCTGATTCAATTATCATGAAACTTTGTCAGAATGTTTGTCTCAATGAAATCTCGGTCAAGTTCAAAAATGGGTCATGTGGGGTCAAAAACTAGGTCACTAGGTCAAATACTTGAAAAAACTTGTGTACACTCTAGAGGTCATATTTGTTACCCAATCTTGATGAAACTTTGTCAAATTGTTTATCTTAATTATATCTTGATCAAGTTCGGAAATGGGTCACATGAAATTAAGAACTAGGTCACTAGGTCAAATATTGGAAAAACCTTGTATACACTCTAGAGGCCATATTTTTGACCCGAGCTTGATGCAACTTTGTCAGAATGTTTGTCTTAATTATATCTTGGTCAAGTTTGAAAATGGGTCACATGGGGTTTAAAACTAGGTCACTAGGTCAAATACTTAAAAAACCTTGTGTACACTCTAGAAGCCGTATTTCTGACCCAATCTTGATGAAACTTTGTCAAAATGTTTGTCTTAATTATGTCTTGGTCAAGTTCAAAAATGGGTCACATGGTGTTAAAAACTAGGTCACTAGGTCAAACTTTGGAAAAACCGTGTGTACACTCTAGAGGCCATGTTTTTGACCCGATCTTGATGCAATTTTGTCAGAATATTTGTCTCAATTATAGCTTGCTAAAGTTCGAAAATGGGTCACACAGGGTCAAAAACTAGGACACTAGGTCAAATACTTGAAAAACTTTGTGTACACTCTAGAGGCTATATTTCTGACCCGATCTTGATGAAACTTTGTCGACATGTTGTCTTAATTATATTTTGGTAAAGTTCGAAAATGGGTCCCATGGGGTCAAAAACTAGGTCACTAGGTCAAATACTTGAAAAACCTTGTGTACACTCTAGATGCCATATTTTTGACCAGATCTTGATGAAACTTTCTCAGATTGTTTATCTGAATTATATCTTGATCAAGTTTCAAAATGGGTCACATGGGATCAAAAAACTATTTCACTAGGTCAATATTGGAATTTGCTTGTGGGTACTCCAGAGGCCACAATTTTGACCCCTATTCAGCTCACTAGAGCACGGTACCGGATGGAGTAAACTTGAACAATCTTTTCAAAAACTAAAATGCCTAGCCCTAGAGCATTTATTGCTTTGCAGCATGTGATGGACCTGTGACAATTCTGCCTTGTTCATCGGGAGCCTTACCCTGGGGGTCACATGTTAACATACAGTTATGTAAGCAATACTTGAAAAATCTATTTGTCACAAACAAGGCCTATAGCTTTCATATTTGGTATGTAGTACCATCTAGCATTTGCTATAAGCTTATGGTCCTCTACCAATTTTGTTCAAATGGTGACCCTGGGGTCACATTTGGCCCCGCCCCGGGGGTCACAGTTTACATAGGCTTGTATAGGGAAAAACTTTAAAAAATCTCTGGAACTGCAAAAGTCAGAGGTTTAATATTTTGCATTTGTTATAAGCTTATGGTCCTCTACCAAGTTTGTTCAAATGGTGACCCAGGGGTCACATTTGGCCCCACCCCGGGGGTCACAGTTTTACATAGGCTTGTATAGGGAGAAATTGAAAAAAATCTTCTTCTCTGGAACCACATGGTACAGAGCTCTCATTTATTACATGTAGCATCAGCTTATGGTCCTCTACTAAGTTTGTTCAAATGGTGACCGTGGGGTCAAATTTGTCCGCGCCCCGAGGGTCACACTTTTACATAGACTTATATAGGACTTTTTTTTATTATTGCACCAGTAATATATTAAAACTAATAGCATAATAAGAGGAAATAGTGAATACTTAAAATTTTATTGATGTAAATGTCACCAGGGTAAAAGTAAAAATGATACTGCATATATAAATCAAGACAGCCATTTCAAATATTTCAAGATTGCCGTGTGTCCCTTTAAAGGTTTTCATACACAAATTTTGTTCTGACTAGTTCTCCTGAACCCCTGGCCGGATTTAAACGAAGCTTTTTAGGGATGATCAATTCCATGTCTAGTTGTGCAAATCATTGCCGTATTCTGGTTAAATGATTTTTTTTGGCAGAATTATGACCCTTTAAAGGTTTTAGTACACAAACTTTGTAAAATGTACGTACATTACATACTAAAACTTACAGCAAAATTAATTCCGGAGTGAATAATTTCATAAAAAATTTAAGAAAGCCATAAATTGTAGTACGACTCAATTCATCAATCGTATAACAGCCAGTAGAGCGTTCACAGGCCCTCTTGGGCCTCTTGTTTAAGAATGGTCCCAGTGTCTATTTTGGAAATCGAAAAATCCCCCCCACCCCCACCCCCACCCCCACACACACACCCCCACACACACACACACTATGCTTGAAAAATAGGGGGGATTTTAAAAAAGCAGGGAGGAATATGTGAAAACACATGAACTGACAAGATACCTTTTAAATTTGCCGTACATGTGACTAAACAACAATTTTACAAATTTTAAAACGAACGAAAATAATGTCTGCAACCGCAAGGCAAAACAAGCATGTCCTAAAATTATTTTCGTCTAAATTATTCCGTACAATCTGAAATCGAGTGACGTCAGCACGCCATGTGATACCTAGTGCCACCTAACCCGCGTCCAAGAATAGACACTGGGTCCCATCCTGATATGTTTAAAAACACTCAAACATGAATAATTCTCATAATGGGTTAGCCTGCCTCTGAGAGAAGTGCAACCTAAACCCGACCTTCACTTACAGCAGTTGTAAAAGGTATAGGGAGGCTGTTTGCTGTATCAGTTGGTATAATTATTAAACTCTTGGAAAGCATTGCCCTGGAACTCCATCTATTTAAATATTTACATGCAGCTAATGCTAGAATCAAGTAAAAATAACAAGATACAGCTGGGATCCCTTTGTACATCATCATCTTGCGGTAATCATATTGCATCCATCATTGTCACAGAAACTTAACATTCTGCACTGTTGCTTAATTTCGATGTCTTTATATAAATTAAAATTCAATAATAATAATAATAATAAAAAAATTATGACAGCGCCCACTTGACTACTTATAATTAGAGGAAATACGGTATTTTTATTGCAGTTGTGAGTTACTCGCAGGCTGATCTGGGTTTACAATAGATGCAAAGGCTATTATAGTCGTGCTTAGCGGGTTAAGGGTTAATTCAGTGTTTTGGGGAGAAAAGTGTGAAGGTCAAAATGCTATTTATAAATACCTGATATTTCACTAACTTATTTTGTATGCCCAAAAAGGGTAATTGCACCGTCTGACTGTTCATTCGTCCGTTCAGTTGTCTGTCTGAAATAATCATATTTCAGCCATAACTGGATTATTCTGAAGGGAAGTGCATGAAACTTCAGAAAAATGTACCTCAAGGTCAAGGTCACATTTTGAGGTGACGAAGGTCAAAACATATTTTTGGAGCATTAGTTGCTTACCTTGACATTTCTTGTTAAATTATGTTTTTTCAATGATTTGAATTCCTGTAACAAATTATGTCACAACCCTTTGGCCATTAGTTTTAAGCGCTACTGATCAAAGAAACTACTGAAACTACCTGACGGATTTTCATGAAACTTTACAGGAATGTGGCTCTTCATGTCTAGTTGATCATAGCAAAATTTCGTTCGGCCGGAAATTCAAGATGGCCGCCACGGCTGAAAATATTTTTTTAAGTTTGTAGCGACTACTCCTTGAAAACTATTAGTGATATTGATATGGGACTTTTTCTAAAATGATCAGCATGGCATGATGTTAGTCCTTGTCGAAAACCATTTTGATTAGACATTAAACGTGGCTGCCAGCGGCCATCATTGATTTCATAGTAATATAGTAAGAACTTAACTCCTCTGAAACTACTTGACGGATTTTCATGAAACTTGACAGGAATGTTGTGCTTGATATCGAGTTGATCCTAGCAAAAATTCTGGTCGGACGTAAATTCAAGATCGCCGCCACGGCTAAAAATAGATTGGTTGTCAAACATGGCCGTCAGAGGCCATCTTTGTTCAAATAGAGTTATATAGGAAAAACTTATGGCGATTACTCCTCTGAAACTACTTGACAGATTTTCACAGGAATGCTGCACTTGATACAGAGTTGTTCATAGCAAAATTCAGATCGGTAGGAAATTGAAGATGGCCACCACTGCTAAAAATAGTTTTAAAAAATGCGACTTTGTGGCGACTACTTCCAAAAACCATAAATGATATTGATTTGGGACCTTTACCAAAATGACTGCCACGACATGTAGTTGGTCCTAACCTAAGTTTATTTTGATTGGATGTCAAACATGGCCTCCAACGGCCATCTTTGTTTACATAGAGTTATATAGGAAATACTTGCGGCGACTAACTCCTCTGAAACTACTAGATGGAATTTCATGAAACTTTACAGGAATGTTGCTCTTGATGTCTAGTTGATCCTAGCAATAATTCAGGTCAGTAGGAAATTCAAGATGGCCACCACTGCTAAAAATAGATTCTAAAAATGCGACTGTGGCGACTACTTCTCAAAAACCATAAGTGGTATTGATTTGGATCCCTAAAATGACTGGCATGACATGTAGTTGGTCCTAAACAAAATTAATTTTGATTCGATTTCAAACAAGGCTGCCAGTGGCCATCTTTATTTACATAGAGTTATTTAGAGAAAACTTGTGGCAACTACTTCTCTTCGCAGGTTCCCATGGCTGATCTGGCTATCAAAATCTATCAGAAGAGCTTCAAGGTCATTGACCTCTTGTTTGTTATTGCTATCTTCAGTATATTTTTAAAGGTGTTAACTGTCCATTGCAACAAAAAAATCACCTAATACCTACCCATGAAATCCTGGGTCGGGAACAGCAAACAAATACTTTTTTTAAGGATGCATGGACTAATCCGCATCTCAATTTTAAAAAATGCAATCTCAGTAAAAACCCATAAATCACCAGTACATGAACTATTTCCAGTTGTGTTCTGATATCATTATCATCAACAACAACATCATCATCATCATCTTTTATAATCCTCATCATAAACTATTCATGATGATGATGATGATGATATTATGATAAAATGTTGATGATATTCAAATGATTAACCCCATCCCACAGTATAATCATCATCGTACTCAGTAATCATCATCATCAACAGCATTATGCATATTTACTGCATGTATCATTCATCTAAGTTATTAACATTATTTCATCCCCATTCCTGTCAAATAAAACGTTGATATACTGCACTTATTCATACAAGAAAGGAGAATGTTTTTCAATAAATCAACAGTTCTCTTGCTTTACAGATCATTTATCACCCTAAATTTATCACCCTAGGTTGCTTTCAATTTGATTTAAATTTTTGTTGAAAGAGTTCACCACCTAAGATTTTTGTGTTGTGGTTTCCAATTACTGCAAAAGCCAGCAAGATAAACTGGAACTTGTGACTAGGTCAAATGTCTACATCTGTTTTAAAACAATCTTTCACACACAAAAACAGAGATTTACAAGTGCTTTAAATTGTAAAACACAAGAAGAGCAGCGCCAGTAATTGCTGTCTGTTATATCGGGATGATTTACACTGTATACAATTGTAATTTCTTCAAAAGGAATAAAATACAAACAAAATCCATGAAACCAAGCTGTTTTCATAACTTTCGCATCCTGTCATTAGTTGCAAATTTACGAGATGTTGAGATATTCAGATGGTTTACTAGGACTTTATCCTCAAAATTGATATGAAAAATGAAAATATTAGCACATAATTTAAATTAGATGCATCGGTATTGGTGTTTAAAAATCAGTCAGCCCCAAAAGAAGATACATAGACACATGCAATGATGCTTTTAATATAATTAACACAATAAATTAGTTGGATTAAAGGGACAATGTCCATAACTTTTAGCTTATAAAACACACACTAATTACGTTCACAAACGTTACACACTAAACAATTACATTATTGAATATTTACTAATTAAATGCAAGATTGTTTAATAGAATTCAATCGCGGTACAAAAAAAGAAGTGCCGCTTTGTGCGTTTGAACCTGAGCCCAAACTAAAATTACACTCGGGTGATAACAGTGAGTGCGAGATAGTTGACGTCGCTCCTGACTGAGCTAATCGGGCTAGACATATTACGCAATACATACTATGTAGCAAACCGAATGCGCTAATGGAAGTCACGTGATCAGCCGAAAAGGTAAATAATGTGGGACACACATTACAAATAATAAACTTTTTTTTCAAATTCAAGAATGTATTACTACAGACTTCTTTGGGTCAATGCTCAAGTTTTCATGTATACATTTCACTGAATAAAAGTCAGACAGTTATTTGGTTATGCTCAATATCTGCTTACTTATGGACATGCAGACTGTCCCAGTTTAAGGGCTAAAGTACAGTGAGTAGAGCATCAAGGATAAACACCGAGTATACCTCCTACCAGAATGAGGAATAATTAAGCCGCCATTATCGAGGGGTCAGCTCAAGACTATTCAGTTGCATATATATTCAATGTGCAAATGTACTAAACTTCAAATAAGCACAGGGCAGGGAACACAAGTGTTCTGTGGCACACCCTTCTAGTTTCATTATTGACAGTATGGCTCAATTTTTCAAAGAGGAACTTCAACATTTATGAATTTCTTGTTACAACGTGTAACTGTGATTAAAATGTCTACAACATCACAGCTGTGTCCTTTCTCTAATTAACTGCAACTTCTTTTTACAAAACATCTTGGGATTTCCTTGGAATATATATGGACTTAAGAGTGCAGTATATACAATATATACCGGAAATTCCCGTGTCGCGTTTCTTTTTCCTTTCAGTATATATTTTCATCTTGACAATCATTGATCTTGACAATCATTGATGTTCATCGATGTTGTTATCATCATCATCATCATCATCATGACCAAAGTATCATGCAGTTTCATAACTGGCGATAATAAATTTGGCAAAAAAAAGTTCTTCATTGATTTATAAATGAGTTCAAGTCTGATATATTTTTGATCTTGTGTTATTTCAAGCAGTCACGGAAAGGGGAAGGAAACAAAGGAATTGCGGGATCTGGCTGCTTACCCTTACTGTCATATAGATTTCATGGTTCATTATGGCTCCCCCACACAAAGTGTGGTAGGGGAGCCATATTGATTTTGTGCTTTCTGTCTGTCTGTCTTGTCTGTCTGTAGGTCTGTGTCACAAACGATGTCCGATCAATAACTAAAGAATGGTTGGCCCTAGGGCCCTCAAACTTGGAAGGATGGTTGGTCATGACAAGTAGATGACCCCTATTGATTTTGGGGTCACTAGGTCAAAGGTCAAGGTTGCGGTGACATTGACTATCAAAAGGATGTCCGATCAATAACTAGAGAATGGTTGGACCTTGGGTCCTCAAACTTGGAAGGGCGGTTGGTCATGACAAGTAGATGACCACTATTGATTTTGGGGTCACTAGGTCAAAGGTCAAGGTTGCGGTGACATTGACTATCAAAACGATGTCCGATCAATAACTAGAAAACGGTTGGACCTAGGGTCCTCAAACTTGGAAGGATGGTTGGTCATGACCAGTAGATGACCCCTATTGATTTTGGGGTCACTAGGTAAAAGGTCAAGGTTGCAGTGACATTGATAATCAAAACGATGTCTGATCAATAACTAGAGAACGGTTGGACCTAGGGTCCTCAAACTTGGAAGGGTGGTTGGTCATGACCAGTAGATGACCCCTATTGATTTTGGGGTCACTAGGTCAAAGGTCAAGGTTGCGGTGACATTGACTATCAAAACGATGTCCGATCAATAACTAGAGAACGTTTTTTGTCTAATTTTTTTTTTTTTGATTATTTTTTATTTTATTTTTTTAATAATTTTTTTTTTTAATTTTTGCATAAAAAGTTTTAGGGTCGGCCCCTTAAAAAAATAGGGTCGGTCGGGTAACCTGAACCACACATATTTTTTTATGTGGCCTTACTGATACAGATAGTAGATACAGTCACAGGGATATTGAATATCAAAACGATCTCAGATCAATAGAGAACGGTTGGACCTAGAGTCGTCAATTATGCCTGTTCGGGCGAGTGGGGGAGCCATATGTTTTTGTCCCATGCATACATGTGATATTTCAGGAGGGTTACCAGGGAGATTTGACTTTTTTTCCAGGGAGATTTGACAATACTCGAATTTTTAACGCGTACCGGTAGATTTTTTTTCTGATATAAACCTTAATAAAGGACTACAACTTATCCATGGATATACACTTCATCCAAGAAGAATTATACTTCACAAGATACTTCTGCTTTTTGGGCCTAGAATGTTCAGACTCCGGAGATAGATCTCGTTTAGGCATTTTGATTTTGCAAGTAATAGCCATAATGAAGATGCTTCCCATTTTATACACAGACAAAACACTTCTTTAATCATGACAAACTGCAATCGATTAGTTGAAATCGTCATCCTTTACCAAATATCAATCCATGCCGAATTCGCTAATTATCATCCCACTTACAGTCGGTATATTTCTATCAATCTTCCATGGACATTACAGATATCACCGCCACGTGTCATAAACAAACAGTCCAATCATTATTTTCACACAATAAACTAATTAGCTGACATGCTAATCCTTTTAATTACCTGCCCAGGGGCAATGTTTTCACAGATATAGATAAGACGCTGGTGTTTATTTTCTAAATCATTCGTAAAACAATAAATCATAGCAATTACCCAAAAGGATTCGCAAATAGCGAAATTTTGAAATCCCGGGAGAAATGGAGCTCCCGGCGGGAGGCCGGGAAATTCCATGAAATCCCGGGAGAAATTAGCTCCCGACGGGAGATATCACATGTATGCCCATGGACAATAACAATTTCTAGTTACACTTGCAGGGGGGCATCTTTGGCCGAGTGGTTAGAGTCTCTGACTTGAAATCACTTGCCCCTCATCACTGTGGGTTCGAGCCCTCATGGGACGTCACAAGGAACTCGGTGGTTCTACCCAGGTACCCGTCTATTCACGAAAATTGCTTGGAGGGGCACCTGGGGTCTTCCTCTACCAATGGAAGCTGGAGTCGCCGTATGCTTTAAATTAGCTTTTGGTGCAACTATAAAATACATTCAGTTCTTTACACTTGCACGGAGGATAGACTTAGATACACGGAACTGCCTGGTTTAAGTCCCAATCTGACAGACGAGGCTAAAGAAAGTGTCATGCCTAAAGACACTCCGACCGAAGAAGCCAAGTGGCGCCGAAGAAAGCTCGAACCTGTGATCCCATAATTCAGAATTATATACTGGGTCACAGTGGTCCCTCTGTTACAATCTAAAGTACAGTATAGTGACCCTTAACCCGCTACATAAATATAATGGACTGTTCTTTCTTTGAATTGAGACGTACCTTTCCATTTATGTGAAAAAGGGGTGTTTTGGGGGAAATGATTGATCAGCCGCCAGGCATTGTAAACCCTGACCAGCCTGCGAGTTGCTCGCAGGCTTATCTGGGTTTACAATGGACGCAAAGGCTATTATAGTTCTGCTTAGCGGGTTAATAAGATCCTGCTACTGAAGTGTTGTAGTGCCTTATTCTGCCCATGAAATACCCTGGTAATTTCCATGCAAGTTTTCTACATTACTGTAATCGAGGGTTCAGTGCAAAACTATTGTACATCCTTCTTTATTCATATGTAGTTACAATAGTTTTGCACTGACCCCTCAATATACTGTTCAAGTGTTGGCTGACACATCTCACAATGACATTTAGGTATATCAAAAAAAAATAATCAATTTTCAATAACAGAGATGTCATCTTCAGTTTGAAATAATGGAGAGGTGCTTTTAATAGCAGGGCCTGCTTCAAGGGTCTAATAGATTCTATGCTTGCAACATTATAATTCTTTCCCATCTTTCCTCCTGTTGTCAATTCCTCACTGTTGAAGTGGGTAACACTTTGTAGCCGATTAGAATCTGGCAGTCAGAGATGTCTTAAAATAATTTCTATGACAGGCTGCCTTGTCTTGCCTTGTCTATTTTGTAATCTGATTTGTTCATGCAGTCTGATATATCAAAATTTGGCTAGTTCTCTTTTGTTTTGTTATCTAAATAGAATTAGTTTCCCTCAGCTTGCAGTATTAAAATGGCCTTGCTCTTTTTGACCATCTACATGTTTTGTGTTGCTCTTATTTATTTGAGTCAGTGTTTCAAATTGTGTTGTCTGTTGTATTTTCTGACTGTGTTTTGTATCACTTTGTTTGCTTTGTTAAATCAGTATATTATTGAAAACTTTAATCTGAGTTGTCTTCCCTTCTCTGTATGTTTTGTTATCTAAGTTTGTCTTACCTTTCTGTACATTTTGTTATCTGACTTTGTCTGTTTTGTTATCTGGGTTTGTCTTACCTTGAACTGTGCATGAAGTGTTCATGAACTAACTGTGCATGAAGTGTTCATGAACTAACTGTGCATGAAGTGTTCATGAACTAACTGTGCATGAAGTGTTCATGAACTAACTGTGCATGAAGTGTTCATGAACTAACTGTGCATGAAGTGTTCATGAACTAACTGTGCATGAAGTGTTCATGAACTAACTGTGCATGAAGTATTCATTAACTAACTGTGCATGAAGTGTTCATGAACTAACTGTACATGAAGTGTTCATGAACTAACTGTGCATGAAGTGTTCATGAACTAACTGTGCATGAAGTGTTCATGAACTATCTGTGCATGAAGTATTCATGAACTAACTGGGCATGAAGTGTTCATGAACTAACTTTGCATTAAGTGTTCATGAACTAACTGGGCATGAAGTGTTCATGAACTAACTGTGCATGAAGTGTTCATGAACATACCGACAGATTAACATCATTAATCTGCTTTCATGGACATACCATAAAACAACATCATTTAAATCTGCTTCGATATATATCTTGATACAATTATACTTTTATCCCTTAACCCGCAAAGCACGACTATTATACTAGCCTTTGCATCCATTGTCTGGCTGCCGATCAGTCATTTTCTCCAAAACACCTCTTTGTCACATCAATGGAATTGTCTTAATTCAAAGAACAGTCCATTGTATATATATGTAGTGGGTTAAGGGTTATCTCCTGCGATTTGAGTATGAAGCAACAATTATTGAACTTCCAGCCTGATGATCGATCAAGGACAGACAAAATACTTATTTGGTGGTTTGCATTTTTCATACGGTGTGTATAATGAATGCAATTTGAAGACATTTATTAAAACTTTGAAGTTTAATGGAGAAAAGTAATGTCACAAACTTGAAATAACATGAAATAAACCTTCTTATTGTCTGAATTTCCTTTTCAAACTCCTAATCTTAAAAATTGCTATACATATCAAGGTAGTGGTCATGTGGTGTATATTTTGATATATAAAACTTCATGAAATTATTTGCAATTGTTACAGACAGATATTCATGAACTTTTTTATTTGATAAACTATAGTCTGTCTTCATGAACTTATTTGCAATATTGTTATTCATGAACTTCTCATGAACTTAAAATTTATTTGATGAACAATTCATGAACTTTTTAGATTTCATGAACAGCTGATGGACATTTTACAGTTCATGAACAGTTACAGTTTGTTCATGAACAATTTTGATGACAGATCAAGAACATTGATGAACTGTTCATGAAGTTCACAAACTCATGAACATCAGCTCGACAGGGAATAATCAGTTTTATCAATTTTTCTTTCTTGTCTATTTTCTGCCCAGTGTGGTTACAGGGCAAAGAATAGGGCCATTGCAGATCCCGTTGGAGGGGAAGGCAGAGGGGTAGAACCCCACAAAATTTATGTTCATTTCTTCATCATGACCCCTGCATTGTTTCAGGTGCCATCTCGCTCATATCACTAGAGAAGTGGCAGAAAAACTATTCCGTGGCTCCAGCGTAAATGGAGTGTGTACAATAGAATTTGCAGCAACTCTGCTGTTCATGGTGAGAAGGTTCTAGGCCCGTTTTCCAGATTTTATCTCGATGTACATGGAGGATGAGCCTGGCATGTTCATTCCTGTTAGGCGCCATATAACCTTTCATGTGTTGGTGCGCCTTAAAACCCCAATTCAATTCAATTGTCTATCGTCTCCGGATTATTTTGCTCTCTATTTTATACTAAGTGTTTTCTTGCCTTGCTGATTCATCTGTTTCTTCTATCTCAGCTTCAGCAGTATGGGGCCAATCTAATTTACTTCAAAATACTTTGCAGCACAATCCTTGACTTAATTATATTGTGGTTTACATCCAGGTTGATGGTGTGGATATATAGGTGCTTAAAATAGTTTCATATGGATTATTTCTAAAGACAGAGATGTGTGTCTGATATACACCCAAAAAATTCAAAATTGTAATACAGAATTAATATTGAAATTCTACTTTTGTGACGAAATATCAACTTATATTCTGTTAATTGGCGACGCATGAGTGGAGTCGTTAACATGAAATGTGACCGTAATATGACCGATATATACTGTTGCAAAAGTCTAGATTTCAGTATTAACCTGTTTCTGACACATTTCATTGTAACTGACAAATGCGTTGTAATTAATAAAACTAAATGACATGGTTTTAACTTACGGGTTACAATTTGTCGCGGGTTATACACTATTTTATTTATTAGTTGCAAATTGTTCAACATCAAACATTGTCCGTCGGATGGGGACATAAACCGGGCGGTCCCGTGTATCGGTCTATCCTCCAAGCACGTTAAAGAACCATAGGAATCTAGGTTCCCAGATTCCTATGTATCCTTCCCCTCTCTCTGGGGCGGCTCTAAATAACCTATTCTGTGTTGATGCGCCGTTAAACAACGTTCAATTCAATTCAATATCAAACAATCGGATTGTAGGATTTTTGCCAAATACTAATAAAAGTTAAGTGTGTACAATAAGAAAGGATGGCTGGCCAAACCATAATATTGTAATAGTCTTCAAAATTATATCACAAACTATCTCTGGTATACATAATTTTTATGTTCACCAGTTGAGCACAATCATGGCTGGCTTGACTATTTCCCTGACCTGGATTAGATGGACAAGATTGGCTGATGCAAGGTGTATTGGCCAGCCAACCGTGCAGCTGTCTTTTGCACAACTGTTTTTGAAAAATCGCAGCCAATATTTGGTGGAGTGGATGGGGCAAAAAAAAATTTGCTAAACAATACTTCCCAACTCTTAATTTCTCAATATTGTTTTGTTTTGCATACATTTATAGAAGAAAGATGATCTAAAATGCACCTTTTTCACCTTAATTTGTGTAAAACTAAATTGCCTCAGAGACACTTTACTTGGCACAAATCAGCTCTTAGCGCGTGTTAGCTAATTATTTTGCACACCCTCTTTGCATATTTGCATATTTGCACACCCTAATCTTAAAACTGCCTAATACACTTGTTCACCCTTACATCATTGTTAATTTTATATATACTCGGTAAAAAAAGTTTTGGACCAGGGTATTTAAAGTCATATAAAAATAAAACTAGTGGACAGAATTTAAGTATCTTTTTTTAGTAACCAAGGTCTACCCTACCCGGTTAATTTGGTACCAGAAACATTAAATTCCAAACAAGATTTGATTTTAAAAAAATATCGTGAACACACAAAGGGTCTGTAAAAAAATTTGCAAAGTCCATAAAAAGTAACAGTTACGGACATATTCGAGTAACCAATAAAACGATTATTATTTTTTCTCAAACTTTCATTTTAAACGATAATTATTGTTGATTGTTGATCTATTGTGAATTATCAACTGAGATAATAAGGGTTATGGTCGAATGTCATGGTTCAGCAATCATTGTACGGGTTCGAACACTGCCATGGTCCAAAACTTCTTTTACAGAGTATTTATAAATTTCAAAAGTTGCCTTAGTGAGTTCAAATTATCTCCCTTTAATATATTTACTGAATTCACAGTATCCCCAAGATCGGGCACCTTTCATTGTCACTGTCTCAATATAGCTGTGTGTGATTGAATGCTTAAATGTGGCCCACTCATATGAGCTATAATTTATGTATGTATGCGTCTATATGTTAATTGTGCCCGATCCATACGAGTGGGTTATGATGTAGAGATACAGTATATCAGCGTGTGTTGCAGCTATCCTTTTTAGGAAGTGAATGCATACACTTGATTTCTGTGTATCTCGTCATAGCTAGGCGCCCTGCCGTACTTGTCCGAAGGTTGCCTGTCCTTGGTAGTTCGCAAATATTTCTCCCTATATATATATTATATATATATATATATATATAATTATGAAATGCACACTTTTGACTCTTAATGTCTACACAAAATATAACTCTTAACCTGAACAGGTAACACTAACCCATGTCCCATCTGGAAATTAATGTTCAGCTCAAAACTTTTGTATAAATTTGCAGTGAGCCACCTGACTGTGTACAGCTGACCCCCGTTACACCCGACACGCCAGAATCTCTCGAAGTCGCCAACATAAACTGCTGTTTCACAGACAAGTTATGCAACAGGTAAATGTGGATGATGATTGTGATTGTGGTGATGATGGTTCTCATCATCATGGTCATTGAGGTGATGATTATGGATGATGATGATGGTCATTGTGGTGATGATGGTGAAGATGATGGTGGTCATTATGATGATGGTTATGGTCATTGTGGTGATGATTATGGATGATGATGACGGTCATTGTGGTGATGATGGTGAAGATGATGGTGGTCATTGTGATGATGATGATGGTGCTGATGGTCACTGTGTTGATAATGATTATGATGATGGTCATTGTGGTTATGATGATGATGATGATGGTCATTGTGGTGATGATTGTGAAGATGATGGTGGTCATTGTGATGTTGATGGCCATTGTGATGATGATGATGCTGATGGTGATGATTGTCAAGATGACGACGTGTCGGTAATGGTTTTGATAGTGATCTGATAATGACTTGGCATACATGTAACAGTTGTTTGCTCTAGTAGGCAAGAAATGAGGAATATATGCCAACATTGGAAGATACGTTGGCCGTGGGGTCTAACGACTAGTTTCAGGTCACAAGCTTCTGAAAACTTCAAGAAAGTGTTCACAGATAGTGTGTGTTTTTAAAAGCAGATAAGTAGGCTGATTACATGCTTGAAGTAAAACAGCTGTGTGTACAAGCTCTGGGAATATTATATTTATGCCAAAACATGACATTTACATGCAAAATATTCCTTATGATATGAATCATCCAGGAGAAATTAGGTTTTGCTGAATCTGGGAAAACTAGGGGGGAAAAAACATAAATTTTTGCTTAAAAATTGCACAATCTCACAAATAATATTTAGTCATCATAATATTATGATATCATAAAATTAATTGAATTGGATTTTATAATCGCACCAACAGTTAATGCAATATGGCTGCGTTTCCAGCTCCATTGGTAGAGGAAGACCCCATAAAAAGGGGAAGTACTTCCTCTTTTTCTGATGTCAGTTATTTAATGTTTTGCTTTTCCTGTTATAAAAAAAACAAACACAACATAAGCAGCCTATTTTAATCATCACTATCTAAGAGACTCTTGACCCAATTTTGAATATCAGGTACCCAAATATGTTTCTAAAATTTAAGCAAGATTTACTGGTGCAAAACAGTCTTTACATATCATCTTGCTTTAAAAGTGTTGGTGGAGTCTTGATTATTGTGTGAACAGGATACAGTTGTAACCGGAGGCCCCGGGTTCAATCCTCCGTGGTGCCACTGAGTTTCGTCGGTGTGTTCTTGGGCAAGACACTTTCCCTTAGCCTCGTCCGTCGGATGGGGACGTAAACCGGGCGGTCCCGTGTATCGGTCTATCCTCCGAGCACGTTAAAGAACCATAGGAAACTATTTGATAATAAGAGTAGGGCACGGTTCCCGGATTCCTATGTATCCCTCCCCTCTCTCTGGGGTGGCTCTAAATAACCTATACTGTGTTGATGAGCCGTTAAACAACATTCAATCAATTCAATCTTAATTGTATGTGGGGGACCTCAGTTTTAAGTCTCAGCTGAATGACTGGTCATGTGGGAATACTTTAAATTAGTTTGATTATTGATCCAAATCCAGAGGGCATATGCTGAAAAATGGCTTGGCCTAACTAGCCTGTCCTGGCTTGGCCTGGCTTGGTCTAAGATTAGTTGTCCCTTGGGACTAGTTTAGGTAAGGCCAAAGGGTCAGTGCTTCAACACTGGAGTTAATGTTTGGTATCCAAGGTCATTTATGTTATTTCTAGATGGTCAGTGGTAGCATATGTCTCATGGGACAATGCAGCTGTACTGAGTATGTCAGGAATTGTACACCTTGTGACGGTCATTCGGAAATACTAAAGTGATCGTTATCATGTTGAAACACATTTTTGTCTTAAGATGATCAAAAGCAACCAGTTTATGATATAATGAAAACTTGTTTTTATTAATGAGAAATAGCAAAAATCACAATTTCTAAACAAGCAACTAAAAGTAAAAACGTAATGCAACAAGCACAGGCATTTAAAACATACGCCTTTTTTGTTGTTGGCAATATAACACTAAATAACAAAATCTTCATTTAAACAATATACAAATATAATGCAATTATTTACAATTGACTATGTTCAGATTGTATCCCACTACCAACCCTAACATCCAGTTAGCCTCCCACATTTCCACCCTACCAGAATAGAACCACCCAATCACCCAT
Source organism: Cyrtodaria siliqua (assembly GCA_037043455.1). Lineage (NCBI taxonomy): Eukaryota > Metazoa > Mollusca > Bivalvia > Adapedonta > Hiatellidae > Cyrtodaria > Cyrtodaria siliqua. The sequence continues at coordinate 40,983 of JAWPHD010013016.1, forward strand.
TCGACCATGTCCATCCGACTATCCATCAACCCACTACCCATTCAATTTCATTTGCCATCCATCCACCAACTCACCCTTCAGAAACAGTGTGCCATCATAATCTTCAAAAATTAATCCATTTAATTGCTATAAAACAATTTATCCCGTCGCTAATTTATCGATCATGCAAGCGTTTAATCAGTTTCAAACATTAATTAAAAAAAATCAAACATTTTTGTGAATACCCCTCATTGGACAAAACCTGACTATAAGGACATGGCCTGGAACAATAACAATTAAGGTAAACAATTTTAAGATCAGGCCAGGCCAATAAGGCCAGGCTAGTTAGCCAAGCCATGCTTCAGAGTATGCCAATCCAGTGCAGGCTGGAATCAATCACATGATCCCTGGATCACTAAGCCTGCAAGCTTACTACTACTGTTGAAAGGCCAGATGACCTTATGTGATGGTGTGTTGTCCTTCACAGGGTTCCCACACATAGGAATTAAAATCTGGAAAACTCCTTAAATTTTGAAAACCTAGAAAAGTCCTTGGAATTTATAAGTTTACTACGACATGCATCCCCCACTGTTAATGACATTAATTAATTAATTTAAATATTAAGTGTGTAACAAATGAATATCTCTTGGGATTGACATTGGTACTGGTCAAATGAAAAATCTGGGTCCGGATAGGGCCTTCATTTTTCATGCGATCTTTACCAAACTTTACTAGATTGTTAATATCAATGAAAGCTCGGACAAGTTCGAAAACCAGCCAGATCTGACCACTAACAGCGGAGTTATGGCCCTTGATTTAGTTAAAAATGCTATATTTTGCTTCGTTAAGACGATAGGGCCTTCATTTTTCATCCGATCTTAACGAAACTTTTCCAGATTGTTAATATCAATGAAAGATCAGACAAGTTCGAAAACCAGCCAGATCGGACCAGTAACAACGGAGTTATGGCCCTTGATTTTGTAAAAAAGTGCCATATTTTGCCTCGTTAATACGATAGGGCCTTAATTTTTCATCTGATCTTTACCAAACTTTACCAGATTTTTTTAGTTCTTTATTTTTAGCTCTACTGATCAGAGATCAGCAGAGCTTATGCCGTGGTGCGGTGTCCTTCGTCCGTCTGTCCGTCCGTAAACTTTTTTTGTAGCGACTACTCCTCTGAAACTACTGAATGGATTTTCATGAAACTTTACAGAAATGTTGCCCATGAATTCTAGTTGATCCTAGCAAAAATTCATGTTGATGTGAAATCCAAGATGGCCGCCAAATCTAAAAATAGGTTTTTAAAAAAAAAGATTGTAGCGACTACTTCTTGAAAACTATAAGTGATATTGATATGGGACTTTGTCTAAAATGATCAGCATGACATGATGTTGGTCCTTGTCGAAAATCGTTTTTGATTCGACGTTAAACATGGCTGCCAGCGACCGTCTTTGTTTACATAGAGTTATATAATGAAAACTTGTAGCGACTACTCCTCTGAAACTATTTGACGGATGTTCATGAAACTTCACAGGAATGTTGCTCTTGATGTCTAATTGATCCTAGCAAAATTTCAGGTCGGCTGGAAATTCAAGATGGCCGCCACGGCTTAAAATAGATTTTCAAAATACAAGTTTGTAGCGACTACATCTTGAAAACTATAAGTGATATTGATATGGGACTTTTTCTAAAATGATCAGCATGACACGATTTTGGTCCTTGTCAAAAATCATTTTGATTCTACGTTAAACATGGTTGCCAGCGACCATCTTTGTTTACATAGAGTTATATAGTAAAAATTTGTAGCGACTACTCCTCTGAAACTACTTGGCGGATTTTCATGAAACTTTACAGGAATGTTGCTCTTAATGTCTAATTGATTCTAGCAAAATTTCAGATCGGCCAAAAATTCAAGATGGCCGTCACAGCTAAAAATAGATTTTTTAAAAATACGTTTGTAGCGACTACTTCTTGAAAACTATAAGTGATATTGACATGACATTATGGTTATCCAAGTCGAACATTATTTTGATTCGACTTTACACATGACTGCCAGTGGCCATCTTTGTTTACAAAGAGTTATATAATGAAAACTTGTATCGACTACTTCTCTGAAACTACTTGTGGGATTTTCATGAAACTTCAAAGGAATGTTGCTCTTGATGTCTTATAGCCCATTTCACCGGTACTTCGGAAATCTCCGTACACAGTTCGGAATTTCAGTCACATGGCGCAAAGTCACATGACTTCAAGAACTAATCAGATGCTGGTAGTCATAAGAGTATCAACACTCACAAATTAACTAGTTTCAGTCTTTATATATGCGTATTTGTTCGCTAAAACACCGCAATCGTTAGTGCTATTCTACACAGAAGCCATCTTGACTCATTCCTTGGAAACTAGATCGGATTTCAAGGCTATACGAACACGTGTTGAATTGTTACATTGGAGCATGTGCGCGTAAGTTGGAACCGGTGTTACGATAGAAATATTCATTGTTTTCTGACAATCCCGTTTTTGAATTGTATCAACAAACACGCTTTACTTTTTGTTTTTCTATAGTGCCAAACACATTAATAACATATATTTGTCATGCGTTCAAGTTATAGTCTGACATTTAATAACATTTTTACATTTTTTTTAATTCACATTGGCACCGTTACAATGAATATTTAATGTGCCTACCAGCGTTTGATTGGTCGACCTATTTGGCTACTCGGAGATAGCTCGTTATTATCCGTGATCTTTCGGCAAATGTCGGGGTGAAATGGGCTATTGATCCTAGCAAAAATTTCAGGTCGGCCGGAAATTCAAGATGGCCACCATGGCTAAAAATAGATTTTCAAAATACAAGTTTGTAGAAATACAAGATTGTAGCGACTACTTCTTGAAAACTATAAGTGATATTGATATGGGACTTTTTCTAAAATGATCAGCATGACATGATGTTGGTCCTTGTCAAAAATCGTTTTGATTCGATGTTAAACATGGCTGTCAGGGGCCATCTTTGTTTATAATGAAAACTTGTAGCGACTACTCCTCTGAAACTACTAGACGGATTTTCATGAAACTTCACAAGAATGTTGCTCTTGATGTCTAATTGATCCTAGCAAAATTTCAGGTCGGCCGGTAATTCAAGATGGCCGCCACGGCTAAAAATAATTTTTCCAAAACAAGTTTTTAACGACTACTTCCTGAAATCAAAATCAATCAGTAGAGCTTCAAGGTCATTGACCTCTTGTTTATTTTATTTTTAGTTCTTTTTTATTAGCTCTACTGGCCAAGTTCGAAAACCAGCCAGATCGGACCAGTAACAGCAGAGTTATGGCTCTTGATTTAGTTAAAAATGCTATATTTTGCCTCGTTAAGACGATAGGGCCTTCATTTTTCATTCGACCTTTACCAAACTTTACCAGATTGTTAATATCAATGAAAGCTCGGGCAAGTTCGAAAACCAGCCAGATCGGACCAGTAACAGCGGAGTAATGGCCCTTGACTTAGTTACAAATGCTATATTTTGCCTCGCTAAGACGATAGGGCCTTCAATTTCATCAGATCTTTACCAAACTTTACCATATTGTTAATATCAATGAAAGCTCAGACAAGTTTGAAAACCAGCAAGATCGGACTAGTAACAGCCGAGTTATGGCACTTGATTTCGTTAGAAATGCTATATTTGCCTCGTTAATACGATATAAGGCCTTCATTTTTCATCTGATCTTTACCAAACTTTACCATATGTTTTAGTTATGGCCCTTGATTAAGTTAAAAATGCTGTATTTTTCCCAAAACTTTCAAAAAATTGTAAAATGCAGTCACTAGCTTCATTGATGTTATAAGAGCCATGTTAGGCAGTAAAGCACAAGCCTCTTGTTTAAACACCCTTTTCTATCGATTTAAGATTAATATTTTCAATAAGGTTATGGATAAATAAAACCTACATCTAAATATATATCTTAAGATGGATGGTTTATAATGTCCCGGAGAGATTAATAAGGATATTTAAAAATATGTAAAAATCTTAAATTTTGACTTATTTAATATTTCCCACATAAGTTGCTTTATGAATACGGGCCCTGGACATAATATAGGGCTCGACAAGTAGGTTGTGGCCTTCCAGTTTTAAATGGCGATAAATGTTTGTCCCTTTAAATATTAATGATAAGATTACATTTTGTTTACTGACCTTTGAGGATGATCATTTAAATGTCACAATGTGTTTTGATGAATTGGGATCTTAAAGCTGGCACATGGAGTCGCACATGGAGGTTTTTTTCTTCATATTTCTGTATTCTAGACAAATATTATTATATATATATATTATATGTAGTACCTTAGACAGAGAGATTGTTTCCAAATGACATCGTTTATGATTGCATGGTCTACTGTCATGTCATTTTTACGGGTGGCGAGAGGTATACAATACTGATTCTACCCAGGAAAAATGGAGTGGTCTGCCACAGCCACAAAAATTGACCGTCATAATTATGTGGCGTAAAAAGTGGTAAAAATGATGTAAAACACCATTCAAACAAACAAACAAAACTACTGTCGTAAATTGAAAACTTTTGTCAGCCCATGGAAGAGGGTCTAAATCTTGGCTGCTTCCTGTTGCATATATGTACGTGACTTTGAATTGATGAATGTGTCGTGCTAAATGGTTATGATTTACTATTTTAGTGAAGGTAACTTTCAAAATGGTACTTGCTTTTATTGATAAAAAAGCAAGAAGTTTCAATACGGTCTTCATAACTGAAGACGTTCTGTGCAGTGACAGCATCTGCAACGGGCGAGTTTGTATAATTTTCAACATAGAAAATCGTTATAAACATCCAGTAACGATGTAATAGCCAATGCAATATTACATCCAAACCAGTCTTTGATAATTACAACACCCTTTACCGCTTTAATAACAAACATAATTTTTCCCATTTATTTTTCTTATTTCGCGTTGTTTTGAGAAAATATTTTGTACCTCAACAACGGTTATTACGTTTCCTGGTTTCAGTGGACAGGGTTAAAATTCGTCTCTCGAAACAGTGGTAAAACGCGGAAAGCTATTGGCGTCAAGCGAATGATTATTATTATTCTTTGTTTTGTTTTTTGAAGAAGCATTTATTGATTTATTGATTTATTTGGGCGGCATAAAAAAACGGGGGTGGACGGGGATGATAATCTAGCAATTAATTCATTATGGCCTTAATATTAATATATATTAGGGACAGTTATTTAGTTTTCAGAGTTTGCACACATGTCTGAAAAAGCCATAAACAGTTGCAAAAGGAATAACCTTTCATCAATCTGTTGTTCATTCATTGAGATATCTGAGTTCAAGTCACCATGCAAAAGTGCAATTTTCTGTTGCTCTTTGGTTTGTCCTTATCCTTTTTTAACCATATAATTGCATCGAAAATGATTTGCATCAAAATTGCAACTTAGTGTACACAGAAACAGCATCAAATCACAATTAATTAACTCAAGTGAAGCACCAATCAATAATAAATTTATATGTTATCATTCCACCAAGTCTTCACATAAAAGTCATCTAACCACCAGTATGTCATGACTTTTTATTGGCATAGAAATGTTTATACCCCGACTTTCACAAAGTGAAGTGGTGGCTATATAGGAATCGCATTGTCCGTAACGTCCTGCTTCGTCCCGTAGCGTCCCGTCACGTAACACATTTTTGTCCCGTCCCGTCACGTAACACGTGTTCATTACCTGAAATTCCTCAAACGCTTTGGAATGGATTGTTCCCAAACTTCATATAAACATAACAACTGATGACCTTATGTCCCTCTACATCACCTATTGTTGATTGCGTAATTTATTACAGAATTATGGCCCTTTTTTTCACTTAAAATTTAAGCGGGGGTATTCATCACCTTCAGTGATAGTTCTAGGTTTGGTTTCCGCTCAATAACTTTAGAGATATTGGCGTGAAACTTTCTGGAAAGGTAGCTTATATGAAGAGGAAGCTTGGGGTTGCATTTGGGGTCACAGGGTGGGGTCAAGGTCACTGTTACTGAAAAATAGAAAAATGGTTTCCATTCAGTAAGTTAATAACTTCAGTTAGGAATGAGATATTGGCATGAAACTTTCTGGATAGGTAGTTTATTAAAACGCAAGCTAGGGATTGCATTTGGGGTCATTGTGGTCAAGGTCACTGTTACTAAAAATAGAAAAATGGTTTCCATTCAATAACTTCAGTAAGGAATGAGATTTTGTCATGAAACTTTATGGATAGGTAGCTTATATGAAAAGGAAGCTTGGGATTGCATTTGGAGTTGCTGGATTCAAGGTCAAGGTCACTGGTATTAAAAATTAAAATGTTTTCCATTTAATAACTTCAATTTTCTGGATAATTAGCTTATATAAAAATTAGCTTAGGATTGCATTTGGGGTCACTTGGTAACCCGTTCACGGTCAAGGTCACTGTTACTAAAAATAGAAAACTGGTTTCCGCTCAATAACTTCAGTTAGGAATGAGATATTGGCCTGAAACTTTCTGGATAGGTAGCTCATATGAAAAGAAAGCTCGGGATTGCATTTGAGGTCATTGGGTTTAAGGTCACTGTTACTTGCATACACTATTCAAATGACTCTTCTTATGGAAAACCTGGCTTTAACACCCACTGGCTTTCTCTTTTATTACTTGCATTCTGCAAACAGTTTTGAATGGTTTGTTCCCAAGCTGTATACACATAACAACACATGACCTTATGTTCGTACATCACCCATTGTTGATTGCCTAATTTATTACAGAATTATGGCCCTTTGTTTGACTTAAAATTTAAGCGGGGTTTTCATCACCTTCAGTGATAGATCTAGTTTCAAACTTAGGCTGCCATTTTTGAAACAGAAATTAATATGTGGTTCCTTGCTTCGCTGTGAGTATAGAGTGCCGAGACCCGGCAGTTTATATTTCAAGCGCTTTAGCAGACCATGATCGCTGCATCTCGTCATAGTATACTTGATATTGCAAATTGTGTGAAGGTTGTCACTGAATACCGAACAGTCATAACGTCATATAACATCTTATTTTTGTATCGTCTTTTTGAAGAAAAATGCGATACATAGGGATCACTTTATCCATCTTCACAAAAACTTAACAGTAGCTATAACTTTTTCATTTCTTTATCCAACTTTCTGTTATGCACTTCATGACCTTACCAAAAAAGATCAAGGTCACGTCCACCATGCTATCCACTTAAAGGGCCAAGCCAGCCATCCTTATGTTCAGAGATCATATTTGTCAGAAACAATTAAATTTTTGGTATAATTATTGGTATCCTCATATTTCTTCATCAAACTTTCACTAATTACACACCTTGACACTAGTCATGTGACCACAACAACATGGGTCACAGTCACAGACAAGCTTAAGTCATACTCTGGGTTCAAAAGTATTTTTTTGGTCACCAGCTTTTAAGTAAAACTTCCTGTTATCTTTATTTCCATATGTACACATTCTGACAATAGTCATATGACCACACAAATATAGTATGTTTTGTTTTAAGTGTGCTTGAAACATTAACATGAAGTTATATAATTAGTCAGTGAGCCTCATACAGTTGGTCAGTGAGCCTCATACAATGTTGTCATTTTTCAGTGTACCTCATACCAAAGAGATCAAAGAGTTACTTCCCCTAGTCAGCAGCAGTAATGGACTGGTTCCCATACCATTCACTCCAGATTCTTCACGCTCCTGTACACCTATCTCTCTCAGTGGACCCAGTCCAGCTTGTAGCCCCATTGGAAGCCCTATAAGCAAGGGAGACTCGACGCCGTCAAAGGAACACCCGGCTCCCATCGAGTGTCAGTGGAAAGATTGTGATACGACTCTGGAAAATGGTGAAACTATGGAGCATATCCGCGCGTGCCACGTACAGCCACAAAAAAAGAATGAAACATTTGTGTGTTTGTGGAATGGTTGTAAGGTGTTTAATAAAACTTCTTGTTCGAAATCCTGGTTGGATAGACACATACTGTCACACAGTGGTGATAAACCGTTCCGGTGCATCGTGGCCGGTTGTGGCACGCGGTTCACAACTCAGGGAGGCTTGGAACGGCACGTTAATAGTCACTTTAATGCTCAAGAACAATCGCCCAATCATAAGCACTCAAAACACGGCAGGGAAGACACACCCACTAAACTATTCAAGCGAAAACGGTTGCTGAAGCAGAAAAAAGGCATCATAGCAGGTAAGATGATTTTTGATTTGTTTTTCAAATGTCTTAATTTTTAGTGCAATAGATTCAACCAGTATATATGTATATGTATATATTGTTATACGAAAACACCCTGTGGTCTTGACATGCTTTTCAAAGGTATTCTTTGTGCAACTGGTTCAGCCAACAGGGCACTTATTTGGCTGTTTTAAGGAGAGGGTAATGGGTCTGAATTTCAGCCCATTCTCCCCTCTTAAAAGTATATATTTTCCCCCTTTCTTTATTAAAAATTCTGTTAGATTGAGATTTTGACATTCCAATTTGGGGGAAAAGCATACTTTTTGCCATTGGGAATGGTACCGTTTATTGGTACCACTTACATAAGGAAAACAAATTACACACTAATTTGTGTTTCTTAGAAATTCCCATTTGATATGAAAATGATGCAGAATGCCCGTTGCTGAGGGCCCTGGCCCCAGTCCCCTAAAAGCTAACTTAAGTGCCATTATATATATTTTGCAATACCAAAATACCCTGGTCTGATGTGCACCTTCTCAGGCTAAACTGTGTAGCCACATTGGCCATCCCTTGATCTACCTGAGCAGAATACTCTTCTTTCTGTGCTGGAACATCATGTTTGATGTACAACAAACTCGTAAAACGTTTATTTCACACAAAACAAAGCCCCTGAAGGCTGAGACAGTCAAAAGTTAGACTAACCCATCTAGTTTTTGCACAAAAACATTGCCCCTGAACGCCAACAGCCAAAATTTCAGACTAACCTATCAAGATTTCGCACAAACACATTGCCCCTGAAGGCAGACAGTTGGTGTTCAAACTGTGCAGGTAGGAAACAGTTGTGCTGTAGTTGGTGTACCCCCACATCTAATATTACAAGGTCAGAGGTGAGGAGGAGGGGGAGGAGGCGAGGTATGCGGAAAAGGATATGTTTTTAAAGATGATAGGGAAAACACACATATTTTTCTTTTGGCCTTGTACAATGTTAGACATACCAGATATAGGATATCTGTGTTTTACGCCTGTGGCGGAAAGTCTGATCTTCCACATGAGATGCAGTTAAAAATCATACGCATCAACAAGGCCATCCGTAAAAAATTGTTGGTTTGCTGTGCTCGACCTACTCACTAAAAAGAGCTCTACCCAAAACTTTTTTATATAATTCTTTTAACTTTTTTTTTTGTTGCTATTTTAAGAATATTTTCCCTTCAATTTCTTATGTTTTTTACTGTCTTTGGGAAAAAAATATTCACCTACCTACCTACCTCCTAAAACTTTTTGGGTCGGAGCACAGCAAACCAACAATTTTTTAAGGATGGCCCAATGATGTTGATAACATCAACAGTTGCATCACGCCATTGTGTTAATACACATGCATTGGTTGTTGGCTCACAAACACTTATTTAGCACGATGGAGGAAGTAACAAGGTAAAAGCAAGACCTACTTGCAGTCTAGACTCGTTTTACCAGTTAAAAAATCGGTCTCACTAACTTTTTCTCCAATGTAACCAGATCCACAAATATTATTTTATTTGGCCAATCATAGTAAACTGGTCTTGCTTGTTTTCAGTGCGTTACAGAGAATGATATACAGAGGATCTGACATGAGTACTCGTTCATTATTGAATTTATTAAATGAGTTAGCAAAATGATATAATGCGAGGCTCTTGCCGAGCATTATATCAATTTTGCTAACGAGTTTAATAAATTCAATAACGTAAAGAGCCTCACATTATATCATTTTGCTAACGAGTTTAATAAATTTAATAATGAATGAGAACGAATGTTAGATTCTATTTATCACATAACTCACATATCGACTTTTATTACATTTTGCCTGTCACTTTAACACACGAAACCGACATATACCGTGGGAATTGAATCATAGTCATTATCAATTTTTTTTGACAGCGCATACTAAACTTATTTGCATACTTATACAACTAGTGGTATATCGAAAATATAGAATGGTGTTATTCCACTCCCACACCGTAAGTTATATGATAAATGAAAATATTACTATTTTGGTAATGAAATAACCGACTTGATAACCGGGCTCTTCCGTTCTTTCACTCATTCTCTCGGGTCATTCATACACATTTCATGGCCCTTGATTAGGTCATTGTGTTGTGTACCAAGTTCAGCAGCCATATTTTCAAAATTGTACAATATTCTTGATGGGTCCAGTTCACTTTAAAGTTGGTTTCAGATAATCGGATGAATCTTGTGTTGTATACGTATATTCAATACAGGGCTATTTTCCCTTCATAAACGGGGGCTGATATTTGGCCCCTTCCCCTAGCAAAACAGAATACTTTTTTCCCCTCTTTGGCTGAGAAAATACCCCTGCTTAACGTTATTTACCCTGTAACTTTCTCATCATTATTATTGTTTGGGATGCATCTATAAAAGATAGTTTATCTAAAATGTACCTATTTTGCATATTTGCACACCCAAATCTTCAAAATCTTCAATTTTTGCCTAATACACTGTTCTGTATCTGGAAATCACTTCTTTTTTTTCCCTTTAACTCAAAAAACGCTTCTTTTTTTTCCCCTTCCCCTTTCTCCAAAAAAAAGCCCTGCAATAGACTGTGCATCCCAAATATTAGGTTGTATTTTTATGGTCAAAGTCATGCAATTTTCATACGTTTCTCGTCCTTTACTTGAGCTTGATGTTTATATCATATACCCTCTATTTAAACGCCGCCATTTTACAAAAGACGCATTTATATGGGGCCATTTTAACAGGAACACCAAATTTGTGTACTTGGGTATAAATGCCATCTCTAAAATCTTACATTCGATGTTTGTCTATTTGACGAAAACCCGTAATATAGCTCTGGTGAGTTATTTTCCTTAAGAAAATGGGGGAGGGATGTATTATGCAATTTATTAATGGGGGTGCATTTAAGCGGGGGTATACGGTATTTGTATCATCAATGGACACCAAATAAAAAGTCATCAACTTTTGTGTCTGGTTTTGCCATTTGAGGGACCATAATTTGGACACAATGTGCTTGTTATCAGGGCAATAAGAGCAGAACATCAAGAGAAATGGTGAGAGAAAAAAAATATTTTATTCTGGGATATTGCTCTGCAGATTACAGTGATCATACTAGGTTATTTTGCCTCTAATTGACAGAATACATAGGTCACGTCCACACAACATTGCCATGTTAACCTGTAGTGTATCCTGGGGCCTTTCCGGTCTCTTGTCTAGAACAAATATACCGTATCTCCCCTATAAGTGGAGCCTAGGCAAAATGGCAAGGGTGTGCTTTTACAACCTGTTTTTGAAAAGGTTGAAGGGGCTGGGTGGGGGTGGGGGGATTCAGGGTGCTGTTATGTGGAGAAATACAGTTTATGAGCTAAAAACTCATTAGGTTACATAAAAGGGACACACGACAATCCTGAAGTTTTTATCAAGCATTAAAATCATCTTGATGTGTTAATCCAGTGTCATTTTGACTTTAAAGCTGCTTGCATATACAGGGTTCAACCTTTTGATTATTTAAGAGCATGCTAGCTGTTTCAAATTAAATGTGTTTATTAATTTTATTCACACTCACAGGCACTCTTTACTTATATACTGTAACTATAGAAGAAAGGATTGAGAGAAGAATTAAAATAAATATATTGCATGTATCTTTATTTATTCATCTTTCTATCAATTTGTATGGAGTTATGATGAAGGGTGTAAATATGATACTCAAACTTCTTCCTAAAAGGTTTATTCCTCATTAAGACCTATTTATAAGACCAATTTATGTGTTTTGTTTCCCAATTTGCATTAGCTAAAAACAATATTTAATAAAAAAAAGTTTTTCCTCCATCCGAACTTATGTACCTATCCGAACTACTATGACACCGCACTTTTCCGGAAGTAAAATATTGCTGAAAATTAAGTAGAAATGTCATCTATTATTAACTCTTTTTCATGCATTAATTTGTTTGGAATGCCAAAAGGTCCGTTTTATCAAACAATTAAGAAAACACAACTCTAATCATTATTCGGTGGTATCATTTAATCACCTCAGGTCAATTAACTTCAGATTGTTGTTTCGATCACGTTTTCAACACGCACTTGTCTAACTGTAACGGAACCTACGATTGGTCAATTGTTCAGCTATATGCAATCCCATTGGATAAGGCGTGTGTATTCCCTGTACAGTCTAATTTGTAAACAAAAATTGGCGAGGTGCGAAAATTGCCTCGGGGGATATCATAGTTGTAGTAAAGTATGCTCCCCGCGGGGTTATCGATCAAAGTAATTAACATAATCCCTTCCCAGAGATGTCTACGCCTGTCCTGAGACATAAACAACAGGTCAATTAAAGGACTGGTTACACTTCGCTTGAGGGCGGGTAAAAAGCGAAGTGGTCAATCTGAAGGCGACTTAAACTTCGCCATCGGCTAAAAAAAAGCGAAGTCACGGAGGAAAAAAAGTCGCTCATGACGCCCTCCATATATAGTTAAATAAAATTTAGTTTTGATTTGATCATATTATTCTACCATAGGTTTAAATATATTGGTGGAATATAATATTATTGGTGCAATATAAGCAACAGTTTATAATATGCAAAAACAATTTGCTTTATACTATTCTTATAAAATTTTACTATTTATGATTGAACACATGCAAGTTATGTATAAAAACTAACGGGATGCCGCGAGTTTTTATAGAATCAAGATTGCCATGTGTCCCTTTAAAGGGACACTGTCCGTAACTTTTAGCTTATACAACACACACTAATTATGTTCGTAAACATTACACACAAATCATTATTGAAAATTTACTAATTAAAAGCAAGATTATTTGATGGAATTCAATCGCGGTTTAAAAAAAAAGAATAACCGCTTCGGGCGTTTGAACTCGCAGCCCAAACTAAAAATACACTCGCGGAAATAATAGTGAGCGTGAATTAGCCGACACCGCTACTACCTGAGCTAACCGGGCTATACATATTACGCAATACATACTATGGTAATGACCTAATGCGCTAATGGAAGTCACGTGATCGCAGAAAGGTAAATATGGTGGGTCCCACTTCATTTACAAATAATAATTAAAAGCTTTTTTTTTCAAACTCACGAATGTATTACTACAGACTTTTTACGGTCTATGCTCATGTTTTGATGTATATATTTCACTGAATAAAAGTCAGGCGGTTATTTGGTTATGCTCAATATCTGCTTACTTACGGACAGTGTCCCTTTAAAGCTTAATTAAAATTCAGACTAACCCATTGATTTGCGCCTGAAGGACGGTGCCAACCTTAAAAATACCTTTGTTTGCTGTCCAGGATTTTATAAGTGGGTAGGTAGGTAGGTGATTTTTATGCTCCTATGCTCCCCCACGAAGGGAGAGCATATACCATATTTCCTCTAATAGTAGCGCCCGGGCGCTATGCAAAGTGAGAAGGGGGTGCTACTATTATGGTTCAAATTTTCAATATATTTCACCTCCTTTCCTGACTGTTTCCTTATAGAATTACTGTATGGCGATCTTTTACTGTGACACCGGTATTGACTAAACCTAAACCCGACAATATACTGAGTATATCCCTGTCATCACTTGATCTGCATCTATATGATACAATATCCGTTGAACTTGACGATTACAACACGGGTTGATAGCATATGAATTAAATGATAATAAAAGATAAACTAAATAAGAAATTGAAAGAAAGAGATAAATAAAAGCGGTAATTTGTATTGATGATGATAGCGCTTTAAGGTTTATGTCATAGACCATACCAGTGTTGTGGTAAAAAAACTCCCGTAATCAAATCCATCAGCAGTAAAGACGGAAAAAAATGTGTGTGTTTTTTAGGAACTTTTGGATTTTTGAAGAAGGTAAGGTTTCTTAAAACCGGTGGGGGCGCTTCTATTAGGGAAGGCGCTACCAATAGAGGAAATACGGTAGTTGCTGCTTTGTACATCCGTGTGTCCGTCACGCTTCATTGTCCGGAGCATATCTTCAAAACTACTTATGGGGCTGCAATGAACCTTCACACAATGATAGAGGGCAATGAGAGGAAGTGAAGAGTGCAAGAACCGTAACTCTGTCATCGTTCAAATTAGAGTTATTGCCCTTTGTAATTCTATATTTAGAATTTTTGTCCAGAGCACATCTTCAAAACTACTGATGGGACTGCACTGAAACTTCACATAATGATAGAGGGCAATGAGAGGAAGTGCAGAGTGCAAGAACCATAACTCTGTCTTCATTTTAATTAAGAATTATTGCCCTTTGTAATTTTATACTTAGAATTTTTGTCTGGAGCATATCTTCAAAACTACTGATGGGACTGCAATGAAACTTCATGCAGTAATAGAGGGCAATGGGAGAAAGTACAGAGTGCAAGAATCGTAACTCTGTATTCATTCAATTTAGAGTTATTTCCCTTTGTAATTTTATACTTAGATTTTTTATCTGAGCATAAACTACTAATGGGACTGCAAATTGAAACCTGCTGGGTGATAAAAGGCCATAATTATGATAAGTTGAGGATACATTTCGGGGAGCATCCATCAGCTCTTCCGATTTTCTTGTTGTTTTTTGCCGAAGACAGTAAAAACTTCCAGAAATGAAAGAAAAATTATGATGATAATGCTATAAGATACTAAAAAAAAAGAGTTTTCGGTAGGGACTTTTTTCATGGCTAGGTAGGGAAACAGCAAACCAACAATTTTTTTGTGGTCGACCTGGCTGTTGAAAGACAGTGATCGGTGTACAGTTACTGGAATAACCACATAATTACATACCCTAGTTACAGAGATTGTAAACCTACCTAGTATTATATCTTACTATATTTCAAATTGTAGTTGGAATATTGGAGTACGCAAGCACTTTCTGCAACCAATATATTATATACCATTATGGAACTACTGTCTGTTTCTACGTATTTCTATAGAATTATGTTTCTAAGAAATTTACAGGTTTCCGTTGGTCAGCGAAAAGTCATGAACAATTTATGTCTGTCTAGCCTTTTTGAAGAGAAAGTGGAGACATGTGTCACTTTTCCGTCAGCGAACTGCATTAGGCGTCGGAATTAAATTTTTGTGTTTTAAGGTCCTGACCTTGACTGAGCGAATCTTACTGGTCATTTACTTCCTGTTTACTTCCTGACCTTGACTGAGTGAATCTTACTGGTCATTTACTTCCTGACCTTGACTGAGTGAATATTACAGGTCATTTACTTCCTGACCTTGACTGATTGAATCTTACAGGTCATTTACTTCCTGACCTTGACTGATTGAATCTTACAGGTCATTTACTTTCTGACCTTGATTGAGTGAATCTTACAGGTCATTTACTTTCTGACCTTGACTGAGTGAATCTTACAGGTCATTTACTTTCTGACCTTGACTGAGTGAATCTTACAGGTCATTTACTTTCTGACCTTGACTGAGTGAATCTTACTGGTCATTTACTTCCTGACCTTGACTGAGTGAATCTTACAGGTCATTTACTTCCTGACCTTGACTGATTGAATCTTACAGGTCATTTACTTTCTGACCTTGACTGAGTGAATCTTACAGGTCATTTACTTTCTGACCTTGACTGAGTGAATCTTACAGGTCATTTACTTTCTGACCTTGACTGAGTGAATCTTACAGGTCATTTACTTTCTGACCTTGACTGAGTGAATCTTACTGGTCATTTACTTCCTGACCTTGACTGAGTGAATCTTACTGGTCATTTACTTCCTGACCTTGACTGAGTGAATCTTACAGGTCATTTACTTCCTGACCTTGACTGATTAAATCTTACAGATCATTTACTTCCTGACCTTGATTGATTGAATCTTACTGGTCATTTACTTCCTGACCTTGACTGATTGAATCTTACATGTCATTTACTTCATGACCTTGACTGATTGAATCTTACATGTCATTTACTTCCTGACCTTGACTGATTGAATCTTACAGGTCATTTACTTCCTGACCTTGATTGATTGAATCTTACAGGTCATTTACTTCCTGACCTTGATTGATTGAATCTTACTGGTCATTTACTTCCTGACCTTGACTGATTGAATCTTACAGGTCATTTACTTCCTGACCTTGACTGATTGAATCTTATATGTCATTTACTTCCTGACCTTGACTGATTGAATCTTACATGTCATTTACTTCCTGATCTTGACTGATTGAATCTTACAGGTCATTTACTTTGTCAATCTCAGGGGGCGTCCGTGGCCGAGTGGTTAGTCTGATTTGAAATCACTTGCCCCTCAACGCTGTGGGTTCGATCCGTCATGAGCCTAGGAATCTTTATCTGAGGAAGCTATCCAGCTGGCTTGAGGAATGTCGGTGGTTCTACCCAGGTGCCCGCTCATGCATGAAAATTGGCCAGAGGGGCAACTGGGTCCTTCACCAATGGAAGCTGGAAAAGTTGTCATATGACCTTAGCTGTTGGTGCGACTATAAAATTCAATTCAATTCAATTGTCAATCTAGAGTTAAGTTTTTGCAACTAGCTCTGTTTCTCAGGAGATGAAACAAACTTTGTTTCATTTTGATGATAATTTGTAACTTGACAGGAGTGGATGATATTGTAACTTGACATGATTTGGTTATTTTGTAACTTGACACTATTTGGTGGTGACATGAGGTACACCCATTTAGACATTGACCTTGAAAGTTAGTAGTGGGAGGGGAGTTATTAAATTGTTCTACATCTTGTGTGTGTTTTAAAGCTGTGTAATGACGAGGCATTTGATTTGCGGATTCCTTATGTATTTTTAGGGTCATGGAAAAGTAAATGTGACAATTTGAAACCTTCCATTGAAATCTCGTTATCAGTAATTTGAAATAAAAATAAGGCAGTTTTCTTTTCACCTTTAGCTTCATCATAGATCTAGGCAGAAAACGTTTTTTTGTTTTTTTAAGGTCATAGAAAAAATGTTTTGATTTATCAAGGAAATTTGCAACTTGGAGACCTTTTATTGAAATATTATTATCAGTAATTTGAAATATGACTATGGCAGTTAGTTTTCTATTCGCCTTTGGCTTCATCATAGATCTAGGCAGGAACGTGTTTTTTTGTGCCAAGTTCGATATGAATTCGTTAGAAACTAATTGACTTTTGCGCAAGAAAACAGGAAAAAAATCTGAGGGAATTTTGTGTCATCTTATCTTACGGAAATCTGAATTGTGTACATGTTACTGAACGTGTTCTAAGTGAATTAGGTATAACCAGAGTGAAGACTCGACTACACGCTAAACTTTACAGCAGCCGGTTAATAGCCCTTGATTACGAAGATAAATTTTGGAATTAATTGAAGTTTGCAGAGATTACTGAATAATTACCTGCCACAAATAAAGCGCCAGTATTATGAGTGGAATTCAGTATTTATGAAGTATTGTACTTGAAATTTGCACACACGAAATGCATTTTAATTGAACTCGGTGAGGATGATTGCCAGATGCAGGGTAAGATATACTGCTGGAAATTTTGAAGTGGGCTCAATTTTTTGTATGAAAGAACTTTGTGCATAAGGCCAAAAATAAAATTATGTTTGTTTCCCCTTCCCGACCGACCCACCGAAATTGCCGCGACCCGAATTATTTTTTCGACACTGGCGATTTTTTTTTTTTTTTTTTTTGTCTTATAGGTAGCATGTATTCCAGTTTTTATCTCAAATAAAAGAAATGAAATAAAAAAAATATTTTACCTACCTACCTACCCAACCCTTTTTTGCATGGGTCGGGAAGGGGAAACAAACATAATTTTATTTTTGGCCTAATGCTTTGATACTGTTACATACTACGATGCATACATGCAAGTTAGGCCAGAATTTTTTGATTTTTAGATTTACGGACCCGCCGACTGCAAGTTTTGCCGAAACCAAAAAAAAAATACTAAAAAAATATATATATGAAGTCAGGCAACTGAGCGAAACTTTCAGTATTATGAGACCTATCTGCCTCTCCTGCTTCAACAGAGCCTTAAAATCATCCACACGGAATGCTAAAAAAACAAAGAAGCAAAAACAATGATTTTTGGATGTATGAAAGTG
Source organism: Cyrtodaria siliqua (assembly GCA_037043455.1). Lineage (NCBI taxonomy): Eukaryota > Metazoa > Mollusca > Bivalvia > Adapedonta > Hiatellidae > Cyrtodaria > Cyrtodaria siliqua. The sequence goes on from JAWPHD010013016.1 coordinate 59,184, forward strand.
CTAATTCAAACTGTGAAATAACGTTGGTTAAAAATTTAAGAATTGAATGTTATTTTTGTGTTTCGTCGAGGTATGAAATACTACAGTAACATATGAAAATGGCATTTTTTGGTCACCATCTTAATTTTATTTTTATTTTTTTTCCCTCCTCCTACCCTCAACTTTTAGGAAAAAAATCCGTAAATCAATTAATAAAAAAAAAACTGGCCTTACTTAGAAAAAAGCAATAGTGCCTCTAATTTGTCTGCTCAGTTCAAAGATGCTTTGGGCAGAGTTCGTTAAATACAATTAAAGAACAGAAAAGAGCTGCATTTCACAAATGATTATGATGGTGCTAGTTTCATGGTAAAGTTAACAGATTTAATTCCATTGATATAGACTTCATTTCAAATTACACTTGACGCCAGCAAATTAAAAACTTGTAGAATTTGTTTATATAAATTGTTTGGACTTGTCTGTTGTAACAGAGATTTTTCAAGCCCAATCCAACATATCCTCATATTTTCCCCCAAAAAAGCAAAAATATTTTCCCAAAATACAAAAAAAATCAAACTTATATTAAATGTAGCTCTTAGTATAATTTGACAATGTATTTGTTGCAGACTTGTATAAGAGGTTGATTTTGAAACAATTCAAAACATTTTTAGTGCCTTACTAAGTAATATAGTAGGATTATTCTTACTCAGTTTATAGTCTTCATGTGCATCTTTCCCAATTCAAAAGGCTCCTGGCCCCACTTCCAAAAATGCAAAATCCCTGTGTAACAAGAAGGGCCAGGGTGGCCCAGTGACCCTGGCCCAGTGGGTTCCTTCAGTGTGTCCTATAGGCAGTGGAGGTCACGGCCGGCCCGTTTGAGTCTCACTGGTGCCACTGGGTTCCTTCAATGTGTCCTATAGGCAGGACACATACCATAGCCTCGTCCATCAGATGGGGATGTAAACCAGAGTCTAGTATCCTTACAGCATATATAATAAATATTGTGATTCATGAAGGTTTTACTGGTCTATCAGGGCTTTTCTTAGGAGTGCCACGGAGATGAATATAACGACCCCTTCCCAATGGCAAAATATACTCTTTTTTTTGGGGGGCGTCCGTGGCCGAGTGGTTAACGTCTCTGACTTGAAATCACTTGCCCCTCACCGCTGTAGGTTCGATCCCTCAGGGGCCTAGGAATCTTTATGTGAGGAAGCTATCCAGCTGGCTTGCGGAACGTCGGTGGTTCTACCCAGGTGCCCGCCCGTGCACGAAAATTGCCCGGAGGGGCACCTGGGGTCTTCCTCCACCAATGGAAGCTGGAAAGTCGCCATAATTATGACCTTAGCTGTTGGTGCGACTATAAAATCCAATTCAATTCAATTTTCCCATTTTAAAGAAAAAAATCCCAATCCACCAAAAACAAAACAATATTCTTTATAGACATGTTCTATAGTGTTGATGCCAGCTAACATACTCATTTCAATGATTGATTGCTGTTACCACTCTAACAGGTTCAAATCAATATTTAAATGATAATTGGCAATTTGTCAATAAAAAATCCCCAATTCGATCTATGGGCCTTTTTCCCAAAACACCTGGGAAAAGCCCTGTCGATTGATACCGACGATTTAGGACATCTATAGTTAACAGTAGTTTTAAAGACCCAGTGTAAGGCCTCTGATGCTAAACAACCATAGGAATCTATTTAATAGTAAAAATAGGGCAGGGTTCCTAGATTCCCATGTATCCTTCCTCTCGCTATGGGGTGGCTTGAAATAACCTAAACAACGCGTTAACCCTTAACCCACTAACACGACTATAATAGCCTTTGCGTCCATTGTAAACCCAGATCAGCCTGTGAGTAACACAATGTCCATCTGCTGATCAGTCATTTTCCCCAAAACACCCCTGTGTCACATAAATGGAATAGTCTTAATTCAAAGAAAGAACATGTCCATTATATATATGTAGTGGGTTAAGGGTTTATTGATGAGCCGTTAAACAACAAATCAATTCTATTGTAACAGGGTTCATTTTATCTCTGCAATAATATACTCCCGATAATTACCTGTAAATGATTTATTGAGTAACTTTACAATAGAATATTCCAGTTGAAAGAATCGTTTTTTTTATGTCTGCTCCACTTGTATCACCAGTTCAATGGAAACATTCTTGAATTGAATTGAATTGAATTGGATTTTATAGTCGCACCAACAGCTAAGGTCATATGGAGACTTTCCAGCTTCCATTGGTGGAGGAAGACCCCAGGTGCCCTTCCGGGTAATTTTCGTGCACGGGCGGGCACCTGGGTAGAACCACCGACGTTCCGCAAGCCAGCTGGATAGCTTCCTCACATAAAGATTCCTAGGCCCCTGAGGGATCGAACCTACAGCGGTGAGGGGCAAGTGATTTCAAGTTAGAGACGTTAACCACGCGGCCACGGGCGCCCCGAAACATTCTTGAAATGTTTCCTCTAATAGTAGCGCCCAGATGCTATGCGAAGTGCCAACGGGGGCACTCTTATAATTTTATGATTTTTTTGCGGGGAGTGGGTGGTAGGGAGGGTGGATTTTTATACAAAAGATTGAAAATGATTAAATGCTGAATTTTGAAGATCTTTTATTGTCTCGCCCACATAGTGGGTAGCGATCGAGACATAGCAGTCACTTTTCCGGCGGCGGCAACATTTTAAATCAACTATATCTCAACAACCGCTGCTCAAATTTTTCTGAAACGTTGTCAGATGCTTTGTTGGGTCAAGGGACATCACGTAATGCCAAAATTACCAAGATCAATGTCATATTTTGCCAAAACTTAACCTTGCTTATAGGTAACTTAACCTTGGTTAGGTAACTTAACCTCAGTTCACTGTATGTGATTGCCTCATTTCTTTGTTTGATACTTGGTCATATGTATTGTTGGCATTGGTGGACATCACTGAAGTCAAAAATTACCAAGGTCAAGGTCAGAGTTTGCTTATTTTCCCCAAACTTAACCTTTTTTAGGTAACTTAGTTAGGTAACTTAACCTCAGTTTACTTTATGTGATTGCCTAACTTTATGTCTTTGATACTTGGTCATATGTATGGTTGGCACTGGTGGACATTGCTGAACGACAAAAAATACCAAGGTCAAGGTCACGTTTTGCGTTACTTACCCTAAACATCAGTTTGGTTAGGTAACTTAACCTCAGTTAACTTTATGTGATTGTCTCACTTTATGTCTTTGATACTTGGTCATATGTATTGTTATACCCTTGCTAAACGAAATTTAGTGGGGTATACTGGTTTCACCTTGTCCGTCTGTCTGTCTGTAGATGCAACATTGTCCGCTCCATAACTCCTCTCCCCCTGAAGCAAATTTCATAAAACTTCATGCGTGGACTGCCTGTGATGGGAGGATGACCCCTATTGATTTTGAGGTCAAAGGTCAAGGTCACCATGACCTAATAATGAAAAACCTTGTCCACTCCATAACTCCTCTCCTCTTGAAGCAAATCTGATGAAACTTTATAGTTGAACTGCCTGTGGTGAGAGGAGGACCCCTATTGATTTTGAGGTTAGTTGGTCAAAGGTCAAGGTCACTGGGATCCGATTTAGAAATACCTTGTCCGCTCCATAACTCCTCTCCCCCTGAGGCAAATCTCATGAAACTTCATAGGTGAACTGCATGTGGTGAGAGGACAAACCCTATTGATTTTAAGGTCAGCAGGTCAAAGGTCAAGGTCACCAGCACCCGATAATGAAAAACCTTGTCCACTCCATAACTCCTTTCCCACTGAGGCAAATCTCATGAAACTTCATAGGTGAACTGCTTGTGGTGAGAGGACGACCACTTCTGATTTTGATTCAGTAGATCAAAGGTCAAGGTCACCGGCATCCGATAATGAAAAACCTTGTCCGCTCTATAACTCCTCTTCCTCTGAAGCAAAGCTCATGCAACTTTATAGACAAACTGCCTGTGGTGATAGGATGACCCCTATTGAGTTTGAGGTCAGTACGTCAAAGGTCAAGATCACCGGCAACTGATAATGAAAAACCTTATCTGCTCCATAACTCCTCTCTTCCAGAAGTAAATCTTATGAAACTTCAAAGGTGAACTGCCTGTGTTGGGAGGATGACCCCTATTAATTTTGAGGTCAGTAGATCAAAGGTCAAGGTTACCAGGACCAGATAATGAAAAATCTTGTTCGCTCCATAACTCCTCTCTCCCTGAATAAAATCTCATGAAACTTAATAGGTGGACTGCCTGTGATGAAAAGATGGCCCATATAGGTTTTGAGGTCAGTAGGTCAAAGGTCAAGGCCACCGTTACCTGATCATGAAAATCCCATTACACTCAATCTTTACTCAAACAGTAGGGTGGGGAATGGGGGGACTGGTAGTGGGGGTATATTTGTCGCCCTTAAAAGGCGACAGCTCTAGTTGGCATTGGTGAACATCGCTAGACGACAAAAAATACCAAGGTCAAGGTCATATTTTGTGTTATTTCCCCCAAACTTAACCTTAGTTATATAACAACCTTGGTTAGGTACTTTATGATTGCCTGACTTTATGTCTTTGATACTTGGTCATATGTATTGTTGGCATTGGTGGACATCGCTGAACGACAAAAGATACCAAGGTCAAGGTCATATTTTGCATTATTTTCCCGTAACTACACCCTGGTTAAACCTCAGTAACTTAACTTCTTATGATTACTTCGCTTTTATTTGTTTGATACTTGGTCATATGAAGTGTTGTCTTTGGTGGACATCATTCAAGCACAAATTTAATAAAATATTTCATATGCTGTTTGCCGCGGTCGGCGAGACATCCTCAGACCGAGGTCTTGTTTAATATTATTATTAGCTCTACTGGCCAAGGGCCAGAAGAGCTTATGGGATGGTGTGTTGTCCGTCTTCCGTCGTCCGTCGTCCGTCCTAATTTTGACCAAACTTGACATGGATGATCCTTAGATGAATGCTTTTTAGATTTGTTAAAATTAGGTCTGCGCTACATCCAAGATGGCTGCCATTACCATATATGGTCGAAACCTTAAAAAATCTTCTTCTCCAGAACCGCTGGACAGATTTCAACAGTTTTTCTTTTAAAATGATCGCCAACGCCTAGACTATCAAGTTTGTTCAAATAAAGTCCCCTTGGTCAAAAATGGCTGTGCCCCGGGGGTCCAAAGTTTGTATATTGAGGTTTTGCATGTTTTTCATATAGACATATAGGAAAAAACTTTAAAAAATCTTCTTCTCTAAAACAACAAGGCACAGAGCTCTCATGTATTACATGTAGCATCAGCTTATGGTCCTCTACTAAGTTTGTTCAAATGGTGACCCTGGGGTCAAATTTGTCCCCGCCCCGGGGTCACTGTTTTACATAGACTTATATAGGATTTTTTTTTTTTAAATCTCCTTCTCGGAAACCACAACAGCCAGAGGTTTGATATTTTGCATTTACTATAAGCTTATGGTCCTTTACCAAGTTTGTTCAAATGGTGACCCTCGGGTCACATTTGGCCCCGCCCCAAGGGTCACATGTTTTACATAGACATGTTACATAGGGAAAAACTTAAAAAATCTTCTTCTCTGAAACTGCAAGAGCCAGAGGTTTAATATTTTGCATTTGCTATAAGCTTGTGGTCCTCTACCAAGTTTGTTCAAATGGTGACCCAGGGGTCACATTTGGCCCCACCCCGGGGGTCACAGTTTTACATAGGCTTGTATAGGGAAAAACTGAGAAAAAAAATTCTTCTCTGGAACCACATGGCACAGAGCTCTCATGTATTACATGTAGCATCAGCTTATGGTCCTCTACTAAGTTTGTTCAAATGGTGACCCTGGGGTCACATTTGGCCCCGCCCCAAGGGTCACATGTTTTACATAGACATGTATAGGAAAAAACTTTAAAAATCTTCTTCTCTGAAACTGCAAGAGCCAGAGGTTTAATATTTTGCTGTTGCTATAAGCTTATGGTCCTTTACCAAGTTTGTTCAAATGGTGACCCTGTGGTCACATTTGACCCCGCCCCAAGGGTCATATGTTTTACATAGACATGTATAGGGAAAAACTGAAAAAAATAAATAATTGCATTTGCTATAAGCTTATGGTCTTCTACCAAGTTTGTTCAAATGGTGACCCATTGGTCACATTTGGCCCCACCCTGGGGGTTTGGTCACATTTGGCCCACCCTGGGGGTCACAGTTTTACTTAGGCTTGTATAGGGGAAAACTGAAAAAAATGTTCTTCTCTGGAACCACATGGCACAGAGCTCTCATGTATTACATGTAGCATCAGCTTATGGTGTTTTTTTTTGATAATTTGAATTTATTTTTTTTCATTTGTTTTCATTATCTTTTTAATTACTTGACACTTACTATAAAATTTCTTGTCGGCGCTACTCATCTTAAGTGCCTTGTTGAATTTCGACGAAACTTGGCAGGAAGCATAGGTAAGATGTCTAGTTGTGCATATCACGCTTTTGTTCCAGTTCGCTGATTTTTAACTGAGTTATGGCCCTTTGACATTTTTATTTTAAATTTCTTGTCGGCGCTACTCCTCTTAAACGGCTTGTTGGATATCTACGAAATTTGGCAGGAAGCCTCCGTATGATGTCTAGTTGTGCAAAGCGCAGTATATCAATGAAATCTTGGACAATTTCGAAAACCAGCTAGATCTTGTTAGTAATAACAGAGTTATGGCCCTTGATTTGTTGAAAAATGCTATACTGTATTTTCCTTTGTTAAATCTATAGGAGAAGAGAGCTATATCTAGCTATATCTATCTAAATCTATAAGAGCTGTTTTAGCCAGTAGAGCGTCCACAGGCCCTCTTGGGCCTCTTGTTATTTATTTATTTTATAAAAAAAAATAATGAAAATAGGTGGGTGGTTGTGATAGGTGGTTGTGGTGGGTGGTTGTGGTGGTGGGGTGCACTTCTATTAGAGGTGCCCTTATTAGGGGAAATACAATGTTTTTTATAAGGTTTGTAAGGATCTATGTCAGGGCTTTTTTTCCTTCATAAACAGGGACCGATATTCGGCCCCTTCCTCTAGCAAAACAGCCTACGTTTTTCCCCTCTTTGGCTATGAAAATTCCCTTAAAAAACATTGTTATGTTTTAGATACATTTATAGAAAATGTACCTTTTTTTGCATATTTGCACACAAATCTTCAAGTTCCTCCTAATAAACCGTTCCCCCTATATCTGAAAATCGCACCATTTTTTTTCTCCCTCTTTATCTCGAAAATCTCGCTTTTTTGAATGGCCTTGGCCTCTTCCCCTATTTCCGAAAAAAAGCCCTGAATGTCTGACATTGTCATTCATCCACAGTATCGACTACAACAAAATACCTATGTCATTATTTCAGATCATTAAAATTGATCTAGACATTGCCCTGATCATGGTGAAATCCACTGAGCATGGTGAAAAATCGGTCTTTATTGCTCAGTGCATGAATGTTTTAATAGGCGAGACAGTCTTGAATGTATTATACTAACCTCATTACTTTGTGTATTACCATAAAGTCGATTTCAAACCTACTTCAGTTACTACATGAAACTTAAGACAAATAAATAAACTGTACACAGACTAGGCCAGACAGAGCTTAATGTTGACCAAATTTATCAGTAGCCCATCTTGTTGACCTTTAATGTATCACTGCGGGCCACCCTTAACTTATTGTCATACATACCCATCCCAAAACTTCATTGCAGTTTTATATCATTATTATATTTGTTATGCCCCCCACCCCACACCCACTGCCTTGTATGGATTGACTTTGACCAGCTGGCCATATAATAGGTCAAACTTTGTAAGTACGTCACACTTTGTCCATGCTTAAAGCTGTACAGTCCCTATTTTAACGGGTAATAACTCATGAATATGAATGAGTCACGTGTGAAGTAGTTTCAAATCGATGAACACCCCAAAAGTCTGTATATAAGGAGAAATCGATACGTAAAATTTTGTATATAAGGAGAAATCGATACGTAAAATTTCACATTTTTATTTAGCCTCCGTACAGGTAACATCGATAAATATACGGCTCCAGAATATATGTGATAAAAAATAGTTGCCCGGAACGAGATTTGAACCACAGCCTTGCACTTGTAAGATTTGAAAGATGTACGCTGAACCTCTAGACCACTGCTACTTATTGGTATTTTGTAGCATTTTTAACACTAAATAGGCATTACGTAATAACAAGTCGAGATATGGTTGATTTGAGGCTAAGTATTAGTTTCATATTGATAAGATACAGTATTACACCAGGCAATGTTAATTTACACGTGCCACAATATGGACTGCATATTTATTGATCCAACATTAGTTGCGTTCAAATATGTTAAGTTATTTTGCCTCATAATATATGGCAAATTTTGGGAAACTTAGACATGTTTGTAGGACTGTATGGTAGTTAGTATACTATTTTCTCAAGTAGCGTTGTAGTTCAGTGGATAGAGCACAGGACTTGAAATCAGAAGGTTGTGTGTTCGAGCCTCGAAAGAAGCTAACTTTTTTTTGCTGTTACCTGTTTATAGGTACGATGTTCACTGGTCGATGTATATACAGTAAATGATTTCCTTCGCTTTATTTGCTCGCTTAAATACCCGATTTTGACATGAGCTGGTGAACATGAAGTTACAAATAAAGACACGCCTACAAAGAAGAAATCGATTGATATAGGGGCTGTCAGACTATCATACATTCATCACTCTTGTTGGGACTACATCTCCTATAAACTTCTCAACAGACTTGGTAACAGAACGGGTTCGAATCCGTCTAGGATCTCGAGTTGTAAGTGAGGAAATGTCGATTCTTACGGATGGCGGTACTGTACAGTACTAGTTCTACCTGGGAAAAGTGGGTGGTCTGCCTCAACCACCAAAAAATTGACCGTCGTATATAACCTAACATCTTTTGAAAATGATTAAAACACAAACTTGTGTACAGGAAAAGTCAAAATTTTGTGTCAACACTGTACCATCAAATGACTACCTAGACATTCATAATTATGTTTCATGTGTTTGTTCATGTTTTATGTATCATAACACTGTATAAATAGATAGTTTATTAAAGTTCCATCATATAACTGTCTAGACCTATAAATGTAAGATGTTTGTGTTGCTATAATAATTCTGTCTAAAAAGTATTCAGTAAGTATTCAGTTAGTTAAGTATTCAGTAAGTATTCAGTAAGTATTCAGTAAGACACTTAATATTCACTCCATGCAAAATAAAATTATATATAAACAGCCAGGCAGTGGGCCGTCACAGCCTGGAATTTTGGTTGCGGTTTTTTTTTTTTAGATGGCCTACAGATTGTGGATTATCTCCCCTTGTTATATAGTCAGGATACTGTTATTATCTCCCTTTGGTGTTTATTCCTAATGTTGTTTTGGCGGATTATATGTTTGTATCGTAGAGATGCTTTGTAGGTGTTATTGTGCACAGTATGAATTCTCTCCCTTTGTTGTATAACTCCGATGCTGTTATTGTATAGATTGTGGATTATCTCCCATGTTTTTATAGTCCAGATGCTGTGTAGATTGGGAACTATCTCCCCTTGTTGTATGGCCCAGATGCTGTTATTGTGATTGTAAATTATCTCCCTTTGTTTTATAGTCCAGATGCTGTTATTGTATAGATTGTAGATTATCTCCCTTTGTTTTATAGTCCAGATGCTAAATTGAGCTGATTTTACACTAAATGGCTTGCAAGTATTGCTCTTGCAGGCTGAATTCTGGCAGGCTCTCGATGTTATTACCTGAGATCAGAATTTGTTTCTCCCAATACTTAAATACACATGTATCAATTATTTAAAAAAACACACCAATAGACAACAACCTGCACTTATTTATGAGGATGATCAAAAAGGCATTCTGAGATAATAATGTCCTTGTGATTTGCTTGTAAGAAAGTGTTGATTCTTAGTCAGATGGCAGGAGATATATACAGTACTGGTTCTACCCAGAAATAAGTCTCCACTACAAAAATCGACCGCCATACATAGCCTAAAATGTGCTGAAAAGTGACATTAAACCTGTTGATTGTGATGCCTCAAATTCCAGTATATGTGATTGGGATTCATTTACTTCAACTCCCTCTGAAGTCACCCAGTCCAATTTAATATTTTTACATGAACGATATATGGGACCCCAACTTATTTTTTTTCCGTATAAATTATGTGTGGTACCATCCCAATGGCAAAACGTGTGTGTTTTTCCCAATTGGAGTGAACAAATTCCCATTTCAATTTTTAAATATTTAGAGTGAAACTTTTAACAGAAGAAGGGGGGAAATATATTCTTTTAGGTGATGGTAATGAAATACTACAAGAGAATATATATTATATGGTAATGAGTTTGCAAAGTGTTTAAGCATACAATATTGCTTGTGTGATAGTGAAACATTCCCACAGCAACACAATTTTTCCCAATTGAATGGGTACCGGTACAATTCCCAAAAGGGTGGAAAAAATCACTGATAACACTCATTAGGCCATAATAAATTAATTGCTAGTTTCTCATCCAAATTTTAATATTTCAAAATAGGGGCGGGGGTGAAATTTTTATTTTTATTTTATTTTTTTATTTGACAAATGTAAAATGGCCGCGGCATAAGGCAAAAATAGTAAAACATACTACTGAATACTTCCAAGATCGAAAACACATTTTTAATAGTGTTTCATACTTTCAGCAATTTTTTTTTTTATTTATTGATTTATTTTTTTACTATTATTTTTTTTGTTTGAAGAAATAAAAATTACCGGGCGGCATAAAAAAACGGGGGCGGGCGGGGATGAGAATCTGGCAATTAATTTATTATGGCCTTAACTGTCTCCTTGTGGGGTCGTCTGTAAAGCTGCGATATTTTCCAGTGACCTTATTGCTTCTCGATCACTCTTCCCTTCACTGAGTTGGCACCTGATAACCCCATTATTATGAGACATTTTTTATCTGCACATTAAAATGCACACTGCCTTGAGATAGGGTAAAATGTGTTACATTTTCCTGTGATGTGGGCAGAACTGAAGAGCTTTCTAGATAAAACATATTTTGTTTATGATTAAACAACAAAAACTTATATAAACAAAAAAACATGGGAAAAAATTGAAATTGTTCACAGATGATTTCTGTTCAAGTTGTTTTTGCAACAATGTTTTGCCTGGAGATATATATATATATAGTATGTGCGGACAGGCATTTCAGCAACTCACAGGGAAAGTTGTGGCATTTTGCAGTGGGAACAGAATGTTTATGGCACCATTAATAATAGCTGTTTCATGGCTTATTTATGTGTACACTGAACAAAATTCCTAATTACTCACTTTTGTATCTTAACTAATTTTCTTATTTTAAATATATTTTAGAATAGATATGTGATAAGTATTTTTTTTGACCCATAGTTTGTAAAACATTTATTTTTTGTTTAAATTGTTACATCTTTTGAGAGTTACCCTCCCTTTATATGAAAACATGAAATGTGCTGATAAAACACATAACATGAGTCAAAGATCGCTTAAAGATAAACAATTCTTAATACTGATATGAAATAATAGAAAAAAACATAAAAATTTGACCCATTTATCGCAGATTCTCCGTATAAAAAAATGAAATATGAATAATGTTAAATTACCTCCCTTTAAATTGAATATTGTTGAAATTCAAGTAACTGTAATTCAGCATTAACATTAAATACTTCGAAAATTTCTTTTGCAAACGCATTTGTAGTGGTATTATGCTAGTACGCTAGTAAAACATGATATCAAAATAATTTTAACTGGCATATTTTAGAATTAGGAACATCGAAAGCTTCACTATTTCAAAGTACTTAATAAAATCCTATATACCCAGTTGTATAAGTGTTATAACTTATTTCTAAGAAAACACATTGACTTACAAGTTTTAAAATATGTTCATGCAATCAGAGCAGACGATTTACACTCGTTATTTTGCAGTTTTACCGTATCTCTAATCAAGCTCAAAATACACAAAACAATGAGAATATTATTGACATATTCTTAGGTGTAGGTAGGTACTTAGCAATTTGGTTTAGTGTGCTTACAAGATGTGACTAAATAGTTACATGGAAGTGGCCTATCATATACATGTAGCGGAGAAGAAATTGTTTAAGTATTTTAAATCAGATTATTGCATATTTCTTCCTGGTGCTCAGGGAGTTCAATATATAGTTTTATGATCTAGACAGCATGCAGTACTTACTGTATGAAGAATAAAATTGATTTTGTGGTTTATCTCCAAAAAAAATAGAGAAACTGTAACTGAGTGCCTTGTTAATATTGTGTTTATTTAATGGGATGGATACAATTATTTGATGCGCCAGGCTGTGCCAATATGTACACACATATATATATAATTAGCATAACTATA